>CM050520.1:43414830-43634830 GCA_027563665.1 Antrozous pallidus | reverse complement strand
ACTCCTATTAAGGGCACATGCCAAGGTTGTGGGCTTGAGTCCCAGTGTGGGGTGTGCATGAGGCAGCTGATCAATGATTCTCTCATCATTGATGTTTCTCTCTTTCCCTCTCCCTTCCTCCCTAAAATCAATAAAAATATATTTTTTTAAAAAGATAAAATAATAAAGATAAAAGTTGAACTTATCTCTCTTCTACTCTCAGACCCATTACTCTTTCATTCTCCCCAGAAGCAACTAGTATAATTAGCTGGTATTCGCTCACTCCATTAAAAAAATGTATGTACAAACTATAAGTATTGTATTGTTTAACTTTTTTAATGAACATAAGTGCTATTTTTATTTTCTGTGTATCATTTGTAATTCTTTCACTCTAATTTTTTGAGGTCTGCTCATGTTTCTGTATATTTACATCTAAGTATTCCTTTTAACTGTTAAATAGTCTGCAACTGCATGATATATAACATTTTACTTATTCACTAGAGTTTTATGATTTTTGCTATTAGAATAATTGTGTGTCTTTTTATGCACATATGAGTCCCTCTAGAACTGCACTATTCAAATAAGTTAAATACTGGAAATGTAACTTGTCAGAATTAAGATGTACTGGAAGTGTTTATAAGAGGACCCACTTCCCCACATTATTGCCAATCCTTTATATGGTAAACATTTAATTTTTTTCCCAGGTATTTGCAATTTCCTTATTACTAGGGAACCCAAGATTTGTTAATATGGGTTTTTGGTCATTCATATTTTATCTTAAGTGAATTGTATGTTTATATATTTTCTCCAGTTTTCTTTTGAACTGCTTGCTCTTTTTTTTTTTTTACTAATTTGTAGTACTTAAAAAATATATACTCTGAATACTATCCAAGTTTATGTATTGCAAATATCTTTTTAGTCAGTCATTTGTATTTCAGCCTTGTTTGTGTTACCTAAAAGTATTTTTAATGTTTCTATCTTTGATCCATTTGAGCATAATTTTTCAAATATGTTACAAGGTAGGGATCTTCTTTTATTTTTCTTCACATTGTGAACCAGTTTTCTGAAGACCATTTATTAGTTCATCTTTTATCTGACAGAATCATGATTCTGCTCTCTTACAATCTCTTATGTATATGAGTCTGTTTCTGGTATCTACATGCTTGTTTCTATAGATAATGTTTTAATTAAAGAAGTGGGGTTCAACTCCTTTAATCTTTCTTTGTAGAATTGTCTTAGCAACTTGTGGCCCTTTATCGATTAATAAGTTTGTCATGTTTGCCAGAAACTTCTGCTGAAATTCTGATTTGAATTATTAATTACTCTTTTCAGTGGTTATTTGTGTTTCAGCACCTCTCTGAGGTGTGGGAGATGATGAACATGCCAAAAATCCATTGCCTCAAAGAGCTCACTAATTAGTGGGGAGACAGAGTAAACAAGCCATTGACCAAAACAAAACAAGAGCAACAGTGCATATGCTAGGGCAAGGAGGCTAGAAAGTACTTCATCTTTGATAATGACAGGCAATTTGATAAGACAGTGATCTTCATGAAAAATAGTGTATATGTCTTATTCACCTCTGTGTATGCAACACCTAGTACATAACCTGGTATCTACCAGACAGCCCCTAAAATATTAACTGAATGAAATATCCAACATTGACAGCTTCAGGGTCTCTAAGCCTACAGTGTAGTTAGTTTGGGGGCTGGCTCGGTCAGACATCAGTATGTTGGTGATGAGAAATTTTCACATCACATCATAAATGTACACTTGGAATTTTCTCCAAAACTTATATTTCCAATATCTAGCATAGAATAGGAAAATTTGTTGAATGTACAGTGAGCTCCTATTATGGAAACAATCAGCTCTAATTAATCTGGAGGCCTAGAAAGCTAACTTGGGACTCATTCTTCTCTTTTTGAAGCCTTGGCGCCATATTGAATGTGACCTATGAGGAACACTTGACCGTTAGATGCCCTTCGCCAAGAGTCTGTTACTACCCCACTGAGCATTCCATGACTACCGGCCCTTTGGAGCTCAATTTTTATGGTCATTAACAGATATTTGCTAGTCTGGAAATGTAAGTTTTTTCCTCTTACATTGAGGATATAGAAGTGGATCAGATGTGAAGCCTGTCCTCCAAGAGCTTACAATCGGTCAAGGGACATAAGATGTATATCCAGATAATTGTAATACAGAATTGAGAGGATGGAGTTGTCACCTAAATCAGGTTGGCAGCATGGAGATGACCTTTGAGCAATCAGAGATACATTCCATTTGACAGGTGGGAAAGGGAAAGAGCATTCCAAGCAGAAGTTATAGCATGAGCAAAATCTTGGAGGTGAGCTGAAACCCGTTTGGCTCAGTGGATAGAGCATCGGCCTGTGGACTGAAGGGTCCCAGGTTCAGTTCCGGTCAAGGGCATGTACCTTGATTGCGGGCAGATCCCCAGTGGGAGGCGTGCATGAGGCAGCTAATTGATGTTTCTGACTTTCTATCCCTCTCCCTTCCTCTCTGTAAAAAATCAATAAAATGAAAATCTTGGAGGTGAGAAAAATATTTGGTGGGAAGGAGGCAAGAAGACCACTGAGGCCAGGAGTATAGTGGGTCATGGACCTATATTTAGGGCCAGCTGGGCAACACATATGAGTTAAAAGGGAAGGGGATAAATATTTAGAGAGAGATCCATCTATAGACACTCAGATAACTTTAAAACACCTCTGGCCAAGGAATTGTTGCAGCTAGGTGATGGATACATGAGAGGACATCAAACTAATATTTATGTTTTTGCATATAATAAAAGTTTCCCATAAAAAATCTAGTAAAAGGCAAAAGTACAAAAATACCCATATGAACTCTTTTAAGATTAAAGAAAGAAAATCCTCAGATGAGCCAAAACCAGTTTGGCTCAGTGGATAGAGCGTAGGCCTGCGAACTGAAAGGTCCCACGTTCGATTTCAGTCAAGGGTATGTACCTTGGCTTCGGGCACATCCCCAGTGGGGAGTGTGCAAGAGGCAGCTGATCGATTTTTCTCTCTCATTGATGTTTCTGACTTTCTATCCCTCTCTTCCTCTCTGTAAAAAATCAATAAAACATATTTTAAAAATTTTTTACAAAAAGAAAAAGAAAATCCTCAGATGAAAGGAATAGGAGATGAGGCATATAGAGATCTACATAGTGGATGTTTGAGGGGCCAAGCTGAACTAATATTTATTAAGTACCTACCATCAGCAAGCCATTGAAGATTTCTAAGTGACTTAATGCAAAGCTAAATTAGGAAGATGCATTTTATGGGGAGAAAACAACAACTAAAAGACAATTGCATCATATATTTAGTTGAACATTTGTTGCACATCTTTACTATGTGTCAGACTCTAGGGATATAAAGATGAATGATTTAAGGCACAATCCATGCCCTTGGGAGCTCACCTATATAAAAATCCAACACTAGTGCTCGCTTTGGCAGCACATATACTAAAATTAGAATGATACAGAGAAGATTAGCATGGCTCCTGCGCAAGGATGACACACAAATTCGTGAAGCGTTCCATTATTTTAATGAAAGAAATAAAGAAAGAAAGAAGGAAAGGAAAGGAAGGGGAGGGGAGGGAAGGGGAGGGGAGGGGAGGGGAAGGGGAAGGGGAAGGGAAGGGAAGGGAAGGGGAAGGAAAGGGAAGGGGAAGGGAAGGGAAGGGAAGGGAAGGGAAGGGAAGGGAAGGGAAGGGAAGGGAAGGGAAAGGAAAGGAAAGGAAAAGGAAAATCCAACACTAACATATCAATATATATTTTGTATTTGCTGCTCTGTTTGCCCTGTGGTTGCATTCCAGTTGTTTCCATTTATTGGAATCTCATCAGTTGGAGCAGATCTGGTTCTTGCCCCCATCGTGGTAGTCAGACTGACTGCTGCAAATAACTACTGTTACCAGAGGAACAGCTGTGGCTAGTTCATTTTTCGTTTGTTCTCGTCTTCAGGAGTCGTATTCTTCTCTTCTGGAAGCTGACAGGACCAAAATGTAGACAGTGCCAAAGCGGTGACAGAAGAAATCTCAGGAGAAAGCACTTTTACCTTGTACTGGGGACATCTGCTGGGCCTCATGGCTCCTGTGAAGATTCGCCACGTGGTATCGTTTTCCTCTCAGGTACATTAATTAACAGGCATGGTTTTTTTTCTTGGTGACTGAACAGAGTGGGGGCGGGGGGAGGGGAATAGAGGACTTGGCTCCACTTTCAGGAACCACACAATCTAATAGGAGACACATTGTCCCTCTTTGGGAGTCCATAGCTCTCGCCCTCAGGTTGTTCCCAGAGCAGTGCCGAACACATAAGAGAAGTGTTCCCAGGAATTCAAGGTAAAGAAATAAACCACCTCAGATTCCACCCTTAGTGTGTAGGGAACTGGAAAGCTATAGGATTAAAGACTGTACCAGGGTTCTCAGAAGGGAAGTTGAAGCACTCTGTCACTGAGAGCAGACCAGGACACTCGGTGTCATCTCTGACCTGTGAGGATATCGGCACCGTCGGCAAAGGTGATCTCGGCCTTCTCCCTAAAGTCCACTTTCAGGAAATCCCTATCATCCTGGTTACAGCTGGATGCCAGGACCCAGCACCAATCCAGTGTGTTGATAAGGACTTCCCTCCCTCTCCTCTACTGTCATTTCCCTTTCCATTTACCCATTCTCCCTGCTCTTCCCCTTCTGTTATCCTAGTTTTTCTCAAGGGTTGCTGTTGACATTTTGGGTCAGATAAGCCTGCAGTATCATTTGCATGGTGGAATATTTAGCCTCCGTGGCCTCTAGACCCTAATGACATAATACTTCCTGGTCATTATGACCGTCATAAGCATCTCTACACATTTCAGGAAGACCCTTAGAGTGTCTTTAGGAACTGCTGTATCAACTCCTAAGTGAAATGGAATCAAAGTTACTCTTATCCTCCTTACCTATATGGTCAGCCTAAATGGTTTTCTTCACAGTGTCAGCCTTATAAAATGCTAGAGAGAGAATCATTGATTGGCTGCCTCTTGCATGCCCCCTACTGGGGATTGAGCCTGCAACCTCCGCATATGCCCTTGACCAGAATCAAACCTGGGGCCCTTGAGTCCATAGGCTGATGCTCTAGCCACTGAGCCAAGCTGGTTAGGGCTCCTCAAGAGAGCATTAGCTGTCTTCTTTTTAAAAATATATATATTTTTATTAATTTCAGAGAGGGAAAGAGAAACATCAGTGATGACAGAGAATCATTGATAGGCTGCCTCCTGCACACCCCACACTGGGGATTGAGCCCGCAACCCCGGCATGTGCCCCAACCGGGGATCGAACTGTGCCCTCCTTGTTCATAGGTCAGTGTTCAACAACTGGGCCACGCCCAGCAGGCTAGCTATCTTGTAATATTGTGGCTCCCAACTGTACTCTGTGGGGATCCACTTCTAGAAGTTGAAGGGAAAAGAGACAAGTATATCTCTAGGCCCCCAAACTGTACTTTAACTAGAGCTGTGCTTTTTTTTTATTGAAAACACACACACACACACACACACTTTGGTATAAGACTTCAGTTAAAAGGAAGGGTTTTATTGCTAAAACAAAAAACAAGACTGAAGACCTAGAATCTAGTCTCTCTACTTATGAAGAAATTTAGATCCAAAGAGAGAAAGTAGTTTGCTCAAAAAATACCTGCCTGACTTTGGGTTACAACTGAACATTTCTATCTCAGTATTGCTATTGCAGCCTTTGAATGAATCACTTTATTTCTAACCATCAGTTGTAAGCTTAGAGACAGATCTTTTGCCTTTCCCACTTAGCCAGTTTTGTTCAGTGGTTAGAGTGTCGGCCTCTGGACTGAAAGTTGGTGGGTTCAATTTCCAGTCAAGGGCACATACCTGGGTGCAGGTTCAATCCCCAGCTTGTTGGGGGCACATATGGGAGGCAACCAATCAATGTGTCGCTCTCACATTGCTGTTTTTCTCTTTCTCCCTCCCTCTTTCTCTTCCCCTACCTCCTTTCCACTCTCTCTAAAAAGTCCATGGGAAAAATATCCTTGGGGTGAGGAGGATTAACAACAAAAATACTTGTTTAGAACTGCTGTAGGTTCACAGCAAAATTGAATGGAAAGTAGAGAGATTTCTCATTCACCCTGTCCCCAAATATGCACAGCCTCCAGCATTATCAACATTCCTCCGCCAGAGCGGTGCATTTGTCCCGGCTGATAAATCTTCATGATTATTACGAAGTCCAGAGTTTACCTTAGAGTTCACTATTGACATTGTGTATTCTATGGGTTTTGCCAAATGTATAACATTCCCATCATCAGAGTATCAACCCTTACCAAGCACTGATATTTTTACTCTCTCCAAAATTTTGACTTTTCCAGAATGTTATATAGTTGAACATATAAAGCATGCAGCCTTTTGGCATTGGCTTTCACTCTTACATTGATGTGAGTTTTTTCTCTCACTTCCTCTCTCTAAAGTAAATGAACATATCCTCAGGTGAGTCTTTTAAAAATAAAAATAAAGGAAGCCGTGTCAGAATGCTGTGCACCAAAGAGTTGCCAGTTCAATTCACGGTCAAGTTCAGTCCCTAGTTGGAGCAGGTGCAAAAGACAACTAATCAATATTTTTCTTTCTTATTCTCTCTCTCTCTCCCTCTCTCTTCCCCTTTCTCTCCCCATGTCCTCAGGTGAAGATGTTTTTAAAAAGAAAAAATAGGTCCTAGCTGGCTTGGCTCAGTGGATACAGTGTCAGCCTGCGAACTGAAGGGTCCCAGGTTCGATTCCAGCCAAGGGTAGATGCCTGGGTTGTGGTCTTGATCCCCAGTAGGGGGTCTTCAGGAGGCAGCTGATCAATGATTCTTTCTCATTGATGTTTCTATCTCTCCTCTTCCCTTCCTCTCTGAAATCAATAAAGAAATATATTAAAAACAAATAAAAGAAAAAATAGTATAGTATGGCTAAGAGCTCTAGATTCAGAAACCTGGGAGTTCTAACTCGGAATGGTTATTCAGCCTTTGACTTTGAGTAAATTTTTGAACCCAACCTTCAGTTTATTGATCTGTTACCTATAAAGCAATAATAGTAACCACCTATAGTTGTTCTGAGAATTAAATGAGGTAGTCTGGTAAATGACAGAGAGGAAAACAGTGTCTGTAAACTCCTTGATAAGTGATGCTGCATTCCTATGGACTCCTGTCTAGTGGCTTTCCTATCATGTTGGGATGCTTGGAAAGGTTTGGGAGTCTAGAGACTCCTTAATCATGGGCATCCTTTGTTCCCTTGGGCTCAAAAAGGTTCCTGATACTCTCCTCTCTCTGACTTAGGATCCCAAGTATCCTGTGGAGAACTTGCTGGACCCAGACAAGCAGAGGGGACCTTGGCTCAGTTGCCCTCAGGACAAGAGTGGGCAACTGAAAGTAGAGCTACAGCTGGAAAGGGCAGTGCCCATTGGCTACATCGATGTGGGTGAGTGAGTTCTCTGGAGCCTAGGAGCCTCTGCAGGAGACCATAGGAGTAACATTCCCCTCCAAATGCCCCACCAGAATGTCTCAGTTCAGGCTGGCTGATCAGCCTTGACTGGTGTAAGGGGAGACGTGGTCCTTGCCTTTGGGGCAGGTATGTGGTGTTGGCAAGAACTCTAAGGATTCCATTCACATAGAATTGAATGTGAATGGCACTCCTTGAATTAAGCAACATACCTCCCCTGCTTTAATCTGAGTAGTCTGGGTGAAACCTTAGGACACTGACATAACTAAATGCAACAAATAGAATTTATTCTCTTGTAAATATCAATGTCAAGAGGATCCTGGGGATGGACTGTGCCGGCTCATCCAGGAAGGCTTCATAGGCGTTTATGGGTTGAAAAGGTTGGCCTTAGAATTCTCTGGAATAGAGAGGTGACAAAGAACATTGACCCCAGCTCTGTCGGGACAGAGAGATAGCAGGCTCCCTAGCAAGGATTTATGTTTTAAATTTTTATTATTATTATTATTATTTTTAATGAGAGCGAGAAAGAGAGCTGGAGGGGTGGGGGGAGAGAGTTACCAATTTGTTGGTTCACTTATTTATGCATTCATTGGTTGATTCTTGTATGTGCCCTGATCATGGATTGAACCTACAACTTCGGTGTATCGGAATGACACTAACCAACTGAGCTATCTGGTCAGAGCCTCCCTAGCAAGAATTTAAGAGAGATAAGAGCCCTAATTGGTTTGTCTCCGTGGATAGAGCTTCAGCCTGCGAACTCAGGGCTCCCAGGTTCCATTCCAGTCAAGGGCATGTACCTTGGTTGCGGGCACATCCCCAGTAGTGGGTATTCAGGAGGCAGCTGATCGATGTTTCTCACTCTATGCCTCTCCCTTCCTCTCTGTAAAAAATCGATAAAATTTTTTTTTTTAAAAGAGAGAGAAATAAGAGTTTGGCACTGCCTGCCAGAGCCAGAGGACAGGGAAACAGCCAGTGTCTTCAGTCAGGGGAAGGCTTCTTTCTGGCTGGGGGCACGTGGTGAATCTGCTTTCAGTGTCCTTTAGTGGGGCTGAGGCTTCGTTTCCCTTTAGTTACTGGCTCATTGTGCCGCTTGGTCTTTCTGGGCTTCCAGTTCGCTGTAATGAGAACAGAGAAATGTCCTCTTCCCACCTGATTCCCTTGTGTGCAGCCAGGGGAGCCCTCATCCTATAACCCTTTCCTTCTCTCAAACTTTTGTCCCCAGGTAACTGCGGCTGTGCTTTCCTGCAAATTGATGTGGGCCGTTCTTCCTGGTCTCTGGACAGACCTTTTGTCACCCTGCTCCCTGCAACCATGCTAATGTCCCTAGCTGATTCAAAGCAGGGGAAAAACCACTCAGGAGTCCGCATGTTTAAAGATGGTAAGGAGGGCCAAAGCAGAAATGGGAGAAATTCCGGAAGAGAGACAGATTATGTGAAAAGGCTGCAGTACTGTAGAGGGCTGGTAGGCATATATTGTGGGAGAGAACCTTTGCAGGGGTTAGTTATATCTGTTGGGGGGACAGGGATTAGTTAACAAGTGAACATCCATGCAGTGTGTTTGTGAGTGCGTTCTCCATGATGAGAAAACATGACCCCTTGGGATATTTATGAGCCATGATTTGTATTTATACTCAACATGATTCAGTGAAACCGGATGCAGAACACACATTTGTGACTAGTGTGCTTTTGTTTGTATAAATGTAAGTGTGAATGTAGGATGAATGTTTCCTTAAGTGATAGGAGACTATATGATAGTTTTGGTGATGTGGCCTGTAGTGTTTCCTGAATTCTGTTCTATGCAGATCTCTGCATTCACAAGGTACCACATAAGATCTGAACTCCTGGCCTCTGAGGACTTAGGATTTGTCTTTGTTTAAATTGGAGGTGTTTGTAATGTGTAGGAAGAATGATAAGGGAGGGGCATACAAGGTGGAGGAGATGAGGTCTTAGTAGGTATTGCTGGGAATTGAAGGTGAGAAGGGTTTGTAGTACTGGTGTGTGATACTGTGAGTGCGAGCATAGTGTATGGAGTGCTTGTGGGAGGCTGAAGTCTCATGGTCCAGGAAGGATAGATGTAGATCACCTATTCCACTGAGCAGGTAACACTGCAGATACTTCCTGTTAAAATGAGACATTGATAAGGTCCCTGGAGAAGTGTAGAATGCGATGTACTCATGCTGGGAACAGGGAGGAGAAATGGTATCTGAAAGGACCCCGACTGGCCTGTTTGGCACTGAGCACCAGGGACTGAGGGGTCAGTTGCTGACGACCTTCATTATTCCTTTTGTTGGAGTTTGTATAGCCCCTGTCCTTTCTTTCTGCTCCTCGGTATTGACCTTTCTCCCTCCCATTCATACATTTCCTGTCCTCCTCATTTTCTTTTCCTGGAGATGATTTCCTGGCTCCAGCCTCAGGTGAATCATGGGATCGACTTCGCCTGACTTGCTCCCAGCCCTTCACACGTCATCAGTCCTTTGGCCTGGCCTTCCTGCGTGTGTGCTCCTCTGTGGACTCCTTAGATGACTCTGTGGTGGATCCCTCAGCCCCTGTGAGCACTGGGCTGAGCCAGGTATGTGCAGTGGTGGAGTAGGGACTTAATATTTTCCCATTCTTTCAGTTTCTGGTTAGGAAGCTGGTGCTTGATTGAGTTATACACACACATATACATTCAAATACAAATGTAAATGGGCTCGCTACACTTTCTTAGAGGTAGGAGTGCACACCTTCCCTTTTACATGTGAAAGGTTCAAGTGAGTGAGCCTTCGATATAATATACACAGAGCTGGTGGGCCATTATTATTTAGCCAATAACAGATTCTTTGGGCCCTAACCGGTTTGGCTCAGTGGATAGAGCGTCGGCCTGCCGACTGAAGCTTCCCAGGTTCGATTCCGGTCAAGGACATGTACCTTGGTTGTGAGCACAACCCCAGTGGGGCGTGTGCAGGAGGCAGATGATCAGTGTTTCTCTCTCATCCGATGTTTCTACCTCTATCCCTCTCCCTTCCTCTCTGTAAAAAAATCAATAAAAATATATTTTAAAAAATTATTTTGGAATTCAAACTTAATCTTATACTTTATTTCTGGGTTATTGGAGACTCTAGCTTTCATCAGACTTTTCCTTCTAGCACCCGAAACAACCAGGACTCACTACAGTCCCTCTGTCATTGTTGTTCCCTAGTCCACCTACCTATTCTTAGATATGTGCTTTGCCATTTCATCTGTTCTCCTGCTTTCTCTCCCTGTACAATAAACACGAATGCCTCCTAAAAGATGATGTATGGGTTTCTGGCTATCTTTAAGTATCTCATCAATTTATCTCCCCTTTTCTCAACAAGTTTTCTAATTTTTCTTTCTTCCTAAGCATATTATGACTCCTCCTTTTTGTTATTGTTTTTGTTAATCCTCACCCAAGGATATTTTTTTCATTGCTTTTCAGAGAGAGTAGAAGGGAGGGAGGAAGGGGGGAAGAAAGAGGGAGAGAGAAACATTGATGTGAGAGAGATAATCCACTGGTTGTCTCCAACACATGCCCTCTCGAGGGCTGACATCAAACCTGCAACCTAAGCACATGCTCTTGACCAAGAATCAAACCCATGACCCCTCACTGCCCAGGCAGACACTCCAACCACTAAGCAACACTGGCCAGGGCTAACTCCTCCTTTCCTACCAGTGGTGTCTCCATTTATCATTCCTTAACCCTGTACTGTGATTCAGTCAAAAACAAATATGAATAATCACACAAAGCTAAAGTCATAAAATTCTAGAGATGGAAAAATAGAAATCATCAAATCCTAACCACCTCATTTCACATTTCAGAGAGGGAAACTTACATATTCAAATTCACACCGCACATCAAAATTGAGTAGAGACCAGAAAGCAGACCCTCCTATCATTCACACCACGGTACTTCTATGCACACAGTAGATTTTTGAAGCTTCAAACATTTGACATAACCAAAAGAATTTCAGTTCCCAGGAGTGAACCTCACAAGTGTCACTCCTATTGAGGTTACTGAGAAAAAGAAGAGACTGGACATTGGGAAGAGAAAAGGGAGTTAGGCAGACAGAGGAGGAGTAGATGCTCTTGTACAGCCACAGGAGAGACGCAGAAAGCTGAGACAAGGAAAGCTTGGTTTGAGATTTACTCTTCATTGTGGAAAGGGATAAAAAATGCAAAAGGCCAGTGGGAGCAGTTCGATGTGCTCTGCCAGGTCCCCATATCTCAGTGCCGGGAGCTGATGTGAATGGAGCTAGAGCTATTCAATCAAGTGGAAGCTCTCTGAGATTAGGAACCTGTTTGTCTTGTTCCATAATTCATTCCTAGCAGCTGGAACAAAGTAGGCTTTGAGTGTACATGTTCATTATGTAAATGACCTTTCAGAGGGGAGTTGTAGATAGAGTCATCATAAAACTTGTCATCCAAACTGAGACCAAAAAAGAGTGCTATTAATAATTATACTGAGCCCGGCTGGCATGGCTCAATGATTGAGCATCGATCTTTGAACCAGGAGGTCACGGTTCAATTCCTGGTCTGGGCACATGCCCGGGTTGTGAGCTCAATCCCCAGTGTGGGGTGTGCAGGAGGCAGCTGGCCAATGATTCTCTTGCATTATTGATTTTTTTCTCTCTCTCTCTCCCTTCCTCTCTGAAATCAATAAAGATATTTTTAAAATAATAAATATTATTGTACTGAGGCAACAGACATAATAGGCATGACTTCCCAGGCAAACTAGGACAGATGATCTCCCTAATTATAGGATCAATAGACTTCATAGAGTCTTTTACATTTTGGCCACCTAAATTACTCTGCACCTGTGCTGGCTGTGTGGCTTAGTTGGTTAAAGCGCCTAATAAATTACTCTGCATCTTTAGAAACATGGTGGGATCAAGGAGAAAAGGAGTCAGCAACCCCTGAGCCATAATGTCAGAAAGGCATTGAGCATTAATGGCAGGATGAGACATGTTTCGGGTACCTCAGTGAGACTACAGGAAAAGGAAATCCTGAAGCATTTCAGTAAGAGAGGATTGATACACGGTAACAAATTGATGGCACTCAGTTTTATGATTTATGACCTCTAAAGTGCCATAGGCTTTTTAAAAAAATGTATCATTCCAATGGTAAGATATAGTGAAAGCAAAATATAAGGGTTTTAATGCTGTAAAATAGGATCTTCTATGATCACCAATTTTCCAGTAAGGAAAACAGAAGCCAGAGAACTTTAGTGGGATGTCCCAGGTCACACTGCTAAATAAATCTTGGAATGGATTTGAACCCAGGCCACCTGGCTCCACTTAGCCTGTGCTGGAGCTCATTTCCTAATGATTAATCACATTTAGAGTTAAAGTTAAGTAACCATCTTTACACATCCAGCTAGTTACCCTGTATAGTATTCACTCTAGAATTTATGAGACATGGTAAAGAAAAAAGAAAAATCCTGGTAAAGTAAACAAAGTACAAGGTCCAAGATGAGGTTGCAAAATAATTTCCAATTAGAAAATATTAAACAGTGAATGTGAATAAAAAAACTGTTTCTCAAACTTGCATAATGAGGCTAAGGTCACGCTTTACAAGAAAGACATTTACCTTTAAAAGAATCTGTGATGGAAGAATCAGAGCTGAAGACCAGCTGGTGATCAGTGGCTTGAGCATCCTCCCATGCACTAAGAGGTTTCCAGGTCTATTCCCTGTCAGGGCACATGCCCAGGCTCGATCGGCAGTAGGGGGCATGCAGGAGGCAGCCAACTGATGATGTTTCTCTCTCATCAATGTTTCTATTTCTCCCTCTCCCTTCCTTTTTCTCTAAAAATTTTCAGTAAACATATATATATATATATTTTAAATCAGAGCTGAAAATTAAAGAAAAAATGTTTAATTTTTTAAATTCAAGGAAATTTGGAAAAATAAAAAGGAAATAGCCACAGATGAATCAACATAAATTGCATTTTGACAAAGAATTAAATTATAACATTCCACATAAATAAAGTCTATGTAGAAATGATCTGCTGTATGATTATTACACATAGACCTTCCTGGAGTTTGAAGGACAGATGTTTATAAAATGCCTATGATAGATATAGTGGCTAATGCTAGAAAGAGATGTGTCATATCTCTATATACCCATACGTGTATAAACATCTCTTTTTATAGATGGGTAGAAATTGGTGGGTTGTTTATAACTTCAGGTAAATAATTGTTCACAAAATAAATCATAATGGATATTAAACAATATTATTAAACAGTATTTAGAAAAGTGATAAAAATGTCCCCAAATAGTTCAAAACAGAACTACTTTAAAAAATAAATATGTGTGTATAATTTCTCTCGCATAGATATGTATAGAGATGAGTGATTTGAGTTTTGTACCTACATGAATCAATTTTTTATATAAACAAATGTATATATGTACTAGAGGCCCAGTGTACGAAATTTGTGCACGGGGTGGGGAGGGGGGGGTGTCATTCAGCCCAGCCTGCATCCTCTCCAATCTGAGACCCCTTGAGGAATGTCCAACCGCCTGTCCACAATCCAGGACTGCTGGCTTCCAACTGCCCTCCCCTGCAGGTCTGGTCCCCCCCCCCGAACTGCCCTCCTCTGCTGGCCTGGTCACCCCTAACTTACCACAACTGCCCTCCCCTGCAGGCCATCTTGTGTCTTGGTGTGATGGCCAATTTGCATATTACTCTTTTATTAAGTAGGATATATATTTATGCTTTCAAAAGTTTGCACATGTTAACAATCCCATAGCCCTTTTTTTCCCAACAGCACATATTCTTTTAGGATCATGACAAAACCCTTAGCATTGGGGTAAAAAGTATACAAAATCACCTCATCTCACATCTCGGAGCTGGAAGAAAGTGTGCACACACAAGCAAAGGTGCTCTGTACAAGTTATAGCAGATACATCCACTCACTAAGCTGAAGTCCTCAGGTTTAGGAGTATACTTGACACTAGGTGACAGCATCCCCTGGTGGCGAATGTCTATTTCATATTTCTCCATTTTCTTTTCAGGACTCTTCTAATGCTTCAGAGTCTGGTCCCAGCCCCTGGATGGCTAATCCTTCTATCCGGAGGACATTCTTCCCAGGTCCCCAAACGTACGTAGCTGCCAGAATGGAGGTCTCCCAGCCACTTTTCAGTTCTTTCATTTGGGACAGAAAAACTACCAGGTCACTCACAAGCACACAAGCCCCACCTGGGTTCCCCCAATTAGTCACGTACTCCAGGCCTATAACTATATATTAAACTGGCTTTCTTAGTTAGATGCCACTGACCTGGGTGAGCAAAATGGAGTCTCTGTTCTGAGTGAAACCACATACTCTGTTTCCCTGCAGGAACACTAAGGAAATGTCAGACCTTAAGAATAGCCTAAAGCAGTTGCAGCCGGGGCCTTTGGGGCGTTCAGCCCACATGGTGCTTTCAGCTGCCTGCAAGGCATCTCCGGCCAGTGTGGCAAGCCCAAAAAACAACCCTGCAGAACCAGGTCCCAGCCATCCAGACAGTGCAGGTGAGGCCCAGGACCTGTCTTTGGCTCCTTGTTCTCCCTAGCATCATCCTTTCTCCTTGAATCCACCCGTGCTCTTTAGGAATGGCTCACCAACGGGACTTCATGTGGGAGAAAAGACAATTTTCAGTGTCTTAATTAACAAAAGAAAAACAAAACAAGGGACCCGTGGGTTCCCTTGGCCTGGTCTACACCCTCTCACAATCCAGGACCCCTCGGGGGATGTCGGACTGCCAATTTCAGCCCGATCCCCACAGGCCAGGCTGAGGGACCCCGCCAGTGCATGAATCCATGCACCCAGCCTCTAGTATGCATGTAAGAACTTTGGTTAATCTCTTCCCACCCTCTTCCCTTCCCTCTGAGATTCATCAGTCTGTTCCATGTTTCCATGCCTGTGTATTGAGTGTCTGCCCCTTGGTGGTCAGTGCATGTCATAGCTACTAGTTGAATGGTCAGAAAGTTGCTTAGGCTTTTATATAGAGAGATTGGTTGAATGTAGTCCCATGCACCAAAAGGTCACTGGTTTGATTCCCTGTCAGAGCATATGCCTGGGTTGTGGGCTTATTCTCCAAATAGGAGGCAGCCTATCAATGTTACCTTCTCTCTTTCCCCCTTTCTCTTTCCCTCTCCCTTCCTCTCTCTCAAATAAATAAAACATATTTTTAAGAAAAAGAAAGAAAGAAGGAGCACTAGCCTAGGAGTCAGAAATCTTTATCTTTTGGGCCTCAATTCCCTCATATTCAAAGTGAAGGAATTAAACCAAATAGTATTTAGGCCTCTTACAGATTTAATGTTCTGTGATAATCTCAGAAGGACAATTAGGTCAGGGTGATGGTCTATGGAGCATTGGAGAAACAGAGTTGGGGGGAATAGTGTGCTTTTGTCACAGAGGAAGAAAGCAGTAAACATTTTAGAGTTCTTACTTGGCACCAGGCATTATTGGGAACTTTTAGTAACTTTTATCCACTTGCTGTTCACCACAACCTTACGAAATAGATACTGTTGTACTCATTTTGCAAAAGAAGCTGAGATTCAGAGAGGTAAAGTGTTCTGAATCACACAGCTAATAAGCGGCAGAACTATTCTAGATAGCAAGAGAGAGAAAACCAGTAGAGTTCTCATTGAAAACCTCGGTTGCACTCATTGCTTCACTGGGGAAAAACATTTTAAGGAAATGGTTTATCATTCCAAGGAACTGAACAAATTAGTGAAATAATCAGTATATAATTTCATTGCAGAAATAGAGTCCATTGCTTATCTGTTGTTGCATAACAAATTACCCCCAAAAGTTAACACAGTATTTAGTGTCTGGTGGTTAGGATACCAGACCTGGGTCCCTGGCTCTGGGTGTGTCACAGGCTGCAGTCATCTCAAGGCTCACCTGGCAGGGACCTGCCCCCTTGCTCACTTACATTTCCTCATGGCTGGTGGGCTGCGGCTCCCTCAGTTCCTCTACCACGAGAGCCCCCACAGAGCATCTCACAGAATGCCGCGTGCTTCACCAGCGGGAACAGAAAGAGAGTGCTAGCAAGAAAGCGACCAATCTTGTAGTCTAATCACAGAAGTGACATCCCATCGCTTTTGCCAAATTCTGTTCATTATAAACGAGTTACTAGGTCCTGCCCACACTCCAGGAGAGGCATGAAGACCAGGAAGCAGGGATCAATGGCAGTCACTTCAGAAGCTGCCTGCCACATTAAGAAGGATGTGTTTTATTATTTTAAGAGATAGAGAATGGAAGGAAACTAAACTCTTTTTAGGTACCTACAGGCTGGGCACTGGAGCCAGGAAAGCACTTTGAAACATGTTAAGCACCATACACAGTATTTCATAAGTGTTGAGTAACCAGATGGATGGCTGTTGCTGGGTTTTGTTATTATTACTCGCCTGACACATTTATTGAACATCTCTGTGCAAGGCTCCGTGCTGGGTGCCAGGGGTATCGCAGCAAATAAAAGAGCAGTGCTCCCGCCCTAACGGAGAGGCAGCGTCAATGTCACACAGGAAATCTAAAGCTAAAACTGTGATAAGTGCTTCAAAGCCAAAGCAGGATATGATGACCAGATTTAGATTAGAGAACCAGGGGAGACTTCCCCACAGGAATTAGCTTTTCCTCTAAGGCTTAAAGAGTGAGAATTAACCAAGAAAAGAGGATCGAATATTTCTTAAAGAAGAAATAGCTTTAGGCAGTTTGGCTCAGTGGACAGAGTGTCAGCCTGTATACCTGAAAGGTACCGGGTTTGATTCTGGCCAAGGGTACATGCCCGGGTTGCAAGCTTGATCCCAAGTGGGGGCCGTGCAGAAGGCAGCCAATCAATTATTCTCTCTCACCATTGATGTTTCTATCTCTTCCTCCCTCTCTCTTCCTCTCTTAAATCAATAAATTTTTTTTTAAAAAAAAGAAGGAATATCATATGTAAAGGCCCTTTTGTTTTTGCTTTTTTTTTTAATTTTTTTATCCGAATGAGGATTTTTGTTTTTTCATTGATTCTAGAGAGAATGGGGGAGAAGGGAGAGGGGTAGAGAGAGAAAGAGAGAAACGTTGATGTGACAGAGACACATGGATTGGTTGCCTCCCACACATCAGACCTGCAACCTAGGTAACGGGCCCTTGACCCCTTGACCAGGAATTGAACCCGAGACCCTCTGATGTGCAGGCCAGTGTTCTAACTACTGAGCTGAGCTGGCCAGGGCTAAAGGCCCTTTGTTACTGAGCTAGACCTCTAGACTGAATGAGCATTTCTCACACAGAGCCCAGACCTGAGGAGCAAAACTCAGAGAGTGATATGGGCAAGACGAAGAGACAGAAAGTGCAAGCCCGCAGGTAAGTAGGTCAACCTGAAAGACCCATATCACCTCCCCAAACCTTCCTGCCCTTCACCTGTCCTCCTTCCCCACTCGTGTTTCAGTAGGTCTCATCTGGACCTAGAGGGTAGTAGAGAAAAGATGTCCTTGTCCACATCTTGTCAGGCTTAGAGCTGGGCAAGGAGGTAGCTCTGTAGTGAACCAGATTTTGAAGCCAAGTACACTGTACTTGTTGGACTTCATTACAATTTAAATCTTTCTGCTTCAGTAGATACTCAAAAAATAAAAAGATAACCCATAGAATATGTGAGAAAATACTTCCAAATCATACATTTGAAAAAGGACGTTTATCTAGAATATATAAGGAACAATAAAAGAATCTAATTAAAAAATATTTTTAAAAAGACAAAGGATCTGAATAGATTTTTCTCCAGAGAAGATGTACTGGATATATATATATATATATATATATACACACACACACACACACACACACACACACATACAGTCTGTGGGGATATACTGGTAAAAGTGGGGAGTGGCTACTAATGGGTTCAGAGTTCCTTTTGGGAGTGATAAAAATGCGAACTTCTGTAGTTGTGGTGATTACACATCTTTGTGAATATCCTAAGACCATCAAATAGTGTGCTTTAAAAGAATAAATTTGACAGGATAAACATAAAAATAATAAACCTAAAGGCAGTAATAGAAGCTCTATTCTCAGATGTTAAAAGGTTAAATGATTTCCCTAAAATCTGATTCATCAAGTGGGAAAGCCAGGACTCCAACTCAGGGTTTCTGGGTCCACGCCAACTAGTCTATCTTTTTTTCACCCTAATTTAAGGTAAGTTTCCTTCAGCCCTTATGGCTTTTTGCTAACAGCTGGTCTTTAACTCTTCTTCCTCACAGGCCTTTATCCAACTCAAACTCTCAGCCAAACAGGAGAGGGAGAGCAAAGGCAAGGCGGAGAGAACCCCACCGACTGCAGGACCAAACTAGCAGTGTCCAGGAGAGTAGAGAGTGCCCCATTTGTGCAGGTAAGCTGCTTGGGCACAGGCCGTTGTTGTGGGACTGCGAGGCATCCCCTGAGGGCGGAATGGATCTGGGAATGCTGCCAGGACACATTTGAACTTGGACTCCTAGCCTCTGTCTGCTGTGCAGTTACATACATGTCTTTATGGGGCACCTGCTCACATTGTGTTGGCCAAGCTGCAGAAGGGACAGGGGCCATGTCCTCAAGGAGAAACGTGGAACAAAACAACATAAAACACGATCAGATTTTTTTCTCATTCTAATTGTTTCTGCTCATTAGGAGCCAATAAAATACTTAAAGATGTCTTTAAAAATAGAGCCAAAAAAACACTATCAGAGAGGGCATAGAATATCCTTCATACCTTTTTCCTCTGTGTCCAAATTCTACTTACTCTCTGAGTCTCTGTTCAAATGTTGCTTATTTGCCAAGGCTTCTCTAACCGTCTCAGTTAATCTCTTCCAACCGAGCTCCTGCAGCATTCTCCCATCCCCTTGGGCTTAGCACTTCTCACCTTCTCTGTGTCAGAGCTACTTATGTTCACAGCCTAGCTTTACCTCTAACTGCAGTCCATTAGGACAGGCCTGCGTTTGAATGCCTTGGCTCCTAGCAGAGTGTCAGGCACATAGTAGACACGTGATGAATGGTCAGTGGATTCATGATCGGATAGCATCTCCATGTAAAATATTAAATTCCTACAAAAACAGCTGCATTTTGACAGGCTGCTTGGGGTGTGCTAGGAGCAGCCCCAATTTTGCTTACCTCTCTTCCTCCCTCTTAGGCTCCTTCAGCGTTGAGATTCTTCCCCAGCACGCTGCCACTTGTGGAGAGACCTCCCCTCCTCACCTAGCCTCTCCCTCTTCATCACCACCTTCATCGCCATCTGTGCTGTGGGTGTCCTCAGAGAGCTCATCACCTGTGTCCTGGATCCAGTGCCCTATCTGCCAGCTGCATTTCTCAGCAGGAGAAGTAGAGGAACATGCCAGCATGTGTGGGGAGTTCCCTCAGGCGTGAGCCATGGGGTCCTGTGGTTTTGGCCTCCTTGTGCCCTGTGACTAAAACTGGGGAGTGAATCTCTTGACAACTGAGAAGGGCTAATGAGACCAAGCACTCTGTCTGCTCCCCTCCACTCATTCCCTCAGGACTCTGCCTAATGGCACTTCTGAGCCCAGTCTGCCCCCGCTTCCAGTTGTCAAGGCTTCTGTCACCATGGCACCTTATTTTCCCAAGGATGGATTCATCTTTTTCCCCTTTGGAACTTCTGGGCTTTGGGACACGGGCCAGATATCTTCCCCTAGTGAGTGGTGTGCATCCTTGTGCCCATTTTCCTGAAAGGAAAACTGAGGCCCTGTGAAAAGAATTACTGCCTAATAAATAAGATCCTGTGGTATACTGGGAAGGTGATTTTTGAGCATGAGACCAACCTGCAGGATCCCATGAGCTTAACTCTGTATGTTTTGTGGGCTCTCTTTCTAGATGTAATTAGGTAATTGTGTGCTGTGTGACTTGAAGCAAGTTCTTTACCTTGGGCCCAGAACTAACCCCCGTAACACTGATAAAACCCCTGTCCTGCTCACAGAACTATCATAGGATTCAGATGAGCTAATGTCTGAGGAAGGGTTCTGGGCTTGGCTATAGGACCTCGGGCAAACCCTTGTCCCCACCTGTACAATGAGGCAGTTGGACCAGAGGGTCTCTAAGGTCCCCTCCAGCTAGGACTTGAAATTCTATTCCCACCTTTTTTGAGCAATTATGTCCTCTCACTCCTTTCCCATAAGAAAGGAGCACTAACTTCAGTTCTCCTGGTCTCCAAGTTACAGGGCTGAGGGCCAGCAGCTGGTCCTGGCAGAGGGAGGGCCTGGGGCGGGATTTTGAATGAACAGGAAAGAAGCAGCTGGACACTCAGGGGAGCGGACAGAACAGGAGTTGTCAGCTTCCTGCACTGTGTGCTCTAGCCACCTGAGTCAGCTCCTGTAAGGGAGCTCCAGCCATGGAGCCAGACTTGCCTGGGCCAATGGAACTATAGAGCTGTATACTCATTCTTCACATCTTCCCTTCCACCTGTTTGATTCCCAGGGATCCTTCAGCACTTAGCTTGAATTCTTTTCAAAGAATCTCTCCTCAACTCCCAGACTAAGTCATAACATCTCGTGCTGCTTCTTCATAGCACTTGCCACAATGAAAAAATGTTGCTATAGCCCTAACCGGTCTGGCTCAGTGGATAGAGCGTTGGCCTGCAGACTGAAGGCTCCCACATTCGATTCTGGTCAAGGGCATGTACCTTGGTTGTGGGCACATCCCCAGCAGGGGGTGTGCAAAAGGCAGCTGATCGATGTTTCTCTCTCATCGATGTTTCTAACTCTCTATTCCTCTCCCTCTCTGTAAAAAAATCAATAAAATATATTTAAATAAATAATGTTGCTATAGCCCTAGCCAGTTTGGCTCAGTGGAGAAAGCGTCGGCCCCTGGACTGAAGAAGGGTCCTGAGTGCAATTCCGGTCAAGGGCACATACCTCAGTTGCAGGCTCAGTCCCTGGCCCTGGTCCAGGCACATGTAGAAGGCAATCAATCAATGTTTCTCTGTCTCTCCGTCTCTCCCTCTCCCTTCCGCTCTCTAAAAATCAATAGGAAAATATCCTAGGGTGAGGATTAACAAAATAATGAAAGAGATCTTTTTTTAAATGGTGCTGTAATTAGTATCCATCTCTAACTGAAGGGGGAAATGAGGCAGACTCACTGGGCAGGAAGACTGGGTATCAAAGTGGTCCTTACAGAGCCCCTACCTCCTGGGCCACAGGATGATGCTGATGTGGAATGGAAGTTTTCTGGCTCTGAGCTCTACCTGTCCTGCTTTCCAAGAGGACCTGACCCTGCCTGTGCCCTCCAACACCCTGCCCTCCCACAAGGCTGTGTTCTACCTTCTCAGGAATGGCCTCAGAGCCCTCACTTCCAGCCCCAGCACCATCACCCCACCTCCTGCCCCCACTTCCCTAGACCCTGTCTTCTGAATAACCTCTCCCTGCCACCTAAATTGGGAGAATTTTCTGGTTTATTTGCTGTTGCTGCTCCTGCTGCAAATCTAAGAAGTCACAGTGTCCCGCAACCCCCACCTTTGTGAGTACCTCATCGGTGAGTCCTCCACATCAGGACTGACTTCACCTGCACTGTCTCTTCCATCCATTTGTTTGCACACCCTGGCTCGTCTGTCTTTGTAGATGTGTTTCTGGAAAGCCTGTTCCTAATTCCTGCTCTCACACATGACATGCATTTCCCTTTTCCTGGCTCTGGCCATTTCTTAAATTTCCAACCCTATCATCCAGCTTAAATAGAAGTCCATACCCCTCTCATCCCAAGCCACCAGCACCCTGTGAGCTCCAGTCAAATCTTTTTGCAGTAAACTGGGCCAAAAAACATGTTAGGAAGCTGAGGTCACAGAAAGTATTTTCTTTGTGTAAAATAAAGAATAAGAACTTTGGGAGGCCAACCTGAGGATGCAGGATAAGTGCGAGAGGAAAGCTGGGTGGGTCATCAGGGAGCAGGTCGGGAGGTGGGGGAGCTGGAAGAAGGATGAGGCCTCAGCAGAGGAATGGGGAGATCCCCAGCTGGCTGCTATGGGGTGGCCCTGCAGGACACAGTGACTCTGCCTAGCCAGGACTGGGGATTAGAAGGCTGACAGAGCCTAACTAAGAGAGGAGGCCAGATCTCCAAGGGGCTCACACCCCTCTCTTATCTGCTCTCCAACTCAGTTTGGCTTGGCATGAGAGTCCCTACCTAAGTATTTATTTTTATTTTTATTAATTGCTTTCTTTTAGAGAGAGAGGCTTGTTATTCCATTTATTCATGCATTCATTGGTTGATTCTTATATGTGCCCTGACCAGGGATTGAACCTGGAACCTTGGCATATCCGGACAACATCCCATCCAACTGAGCTGCCCCATATGCCAGAGGAGCCCCTTCCTAATTTAGGTATTACTGCCAGGTCTAGCTATTCCCCTTAAAATGTGTTAAGCAGTTATTACTGCCAGGTCTAGCTATTCCCCTTAAAATGTGCCAGCACTACATGGCAACTCTAGAGCTCTGAGATTCCTGGATCCCCAGGTGAGGAAGGCCTTCCCTTAACTGGTTGATCAAAACAACAAACATTTACTAAGCGCCTGTACCAGAAACAAATGTATGCCTACTGATGCTGACAGTCTAGAGTAGCAGAAGGAAACAAACTGTAATTGTACAGGATGCCCAACAGCCTATGATGGAAGGAAGCACAGGGGCTGTTAGAGCTCAGAGGAGAGGGCCCAGCCCTAGCCTCAGAATCAGGTTGCTTCCTAGAGACCTGGTGGGTGGAACAGAAGATTGAAGGATAAACAGGAGGTTGATGGGACAATATGGAGGAGAGGGAGTTCTAGGCACAGGAAACAGCATGTACAAAAGCCTGGACAAAACACGACACTTGGGAGAAACTAAACGCCTCAGGTTCACAGTTCCACCAGATCCTGGTTCCAGGCTTCCTGGCACCGACACCTCGGCCACCCTGCTGGAGTGCTGATCCAAATTCTGGAAGTACCACCCTATCCCCCTGGCACTTCCTGGGCCTGTCCAGGCTGCCTGATGCATATTTGCAGACCACATGTCAGGGCTGCTTCCACAGGAGGGTGGAACTTGGCTTCTTCACCTGAGATCGGATTCAGTTATCTGGGCCTGTCTCCAGTCCTGGTTGGGCAGAGTCACTGTGTCCTGCAGGGCCACCCCATAGCAGCCAGCTGGGGATTTCCCATTCCTCTGCTGAGGTCTCATCCTTCCAGCCCCCCCACCTCCTGACCTGCTCTCTGATGACCCACGCAGCTTTCCTCTCCCACTTATCCTGCGTCCTCAGGTTGGCCTCCCAAAGTTCTTATTATTTTACACAAAGAAAATACTTTCTGTGACCTGTAGCGGAAAGGACCCATCATTCTCATACTTCTGCTTGTCCCATCTCTGCGATTCCATATCTCCTTTTCAAGTCCTATATAATAAAACCCTAACATGCAAATCGGAACTACTTGGTGGAACAACTGGTCGCTATGACATGCACTGACCACCAGGGGGCAGACATTCAACGCATGAGCCGCCCCTTGGTGGTCAGTGTGCTCCCACACTGGAGCACCACTCAGCCAGAAGCTGGGCTCGTGTCTGGCGAGCACAGCGGTGGTAGCAGAAGCCTCTCCTGCCTCCACAGCAGCACTAAGGAGCAAGCAGGCAGGAGGTTAGGAGTGAGGGGTCCTGGATATGAGAGGGCGGAGGCCTGGCTGAGGAAATCCCCCACCGTGCACGAATTTTGTGCACTGGGCCTCTAGAATTAACAAAATGCTCTGCTTTTTTTATATCATAAAAGTAAATATGAAACTATAAAATGTTCAGAGAGAATAAAACTAGATAAATAATTATTTCCTAAATATTTAGAGGGCTCCTACTCTATGTCTCTCCTCTTGGGAAGGAGGCATTATTACTACCTCCAGTCCAAATTCAGGTGCTCAGGTCTGAAGAAGCTGAGGAAGTTGTCTAAAGCACATAGCTGCTCAGCGCTTGGATTTCAGCCTGTGTTCTCTGAGTCCAGCACTTTGCCTACTCTCTCTACCTCTGCTCGCTCTCTCTCTCTCTCTCTCTCTCTCTCTCTCTCTCTCTCTCTAGTCTCTGCCCCCCTATGCCCTACTTGCCCTCCTGGTACTATGCTGAGTCCTAAAACCAGACCCAGAACCAATCATTCTAATTTGCATGATGATTTCTGTGTTTATACATGAGTAGGTGCCTCCCCAAACTCCCTACAGAGTTTAGACGAACTCAAATCAGGAAAAATAAGGTTGGGATGGTGGCAGGAGAGAGAGCTCAACTCTGCCCTGCTCAACATTTCTGTCTCTGCCCACTCCCTGCGCTCATCCCACCGCCTGCCTCCATCCTTCTACCTTCTAGGATCGCACCAGGGTCTAGACGTGTGGCCTTAGGCACAGAAAAGCCTGCACTGACTTGGCCTGCATCCTTCATTGCTTGGGGTAAGGAGCAGTGACTAGAGAAAGGCTGGCCAGGAGGCTCTCCCTCACCCTCCTGTCTTCCATCCCAGGCCAACCCTAGGGGCAGGGGCAGGGCCTGGGGAGGGAGAGCGTGGCTCTACTACCTTTGAGTCATCAAAGCCCTGGTCCAGTGCTGCACAGAGCCTGCCCGGCGGGAGTTTGAGGTTGGTTGCTCACCTCCGAACCTTCCCCATTTCTGTTCCTTGCTGACTGGGATAAATGCACCAGTCAGCCTGTGTCGCTATGACATGCACTGACCACCAGGGGGCAGACATTCAACGCATGAGCCGCCCCTTGGTGGTCAGTATGCTCCCACACTGGAGCACCACTCAGCCAGAAGCTGGCTCACACCCCTTATCCATCCTGCAGTCATACGTGATCCCATCCTACCTACACTTAGAAGCCACAGTGTGGCCCCTTGCACTCAATTACCCTCTGAACCATTTATTTATTCTTTTCATTTCACTGATGTGTTCACTTCTTCTCATCTACTCCCTTAGTCGTTTTACTCATATACTTAGTTCATTAGTCACTCACTTATTCATTCATTCAACCAACATTCATAGCCATGCCCCCTTTGCCCCAGGCCCTGTCTTGGAGGGAGGGGACTGTTGAGCAGGGACACATAGGAAGCTCTCAGTCTGGTGAAGATTATAAACCGTCTTATTAGGCAAAAGTTGCTTCACTAAAAGAGACACAAACTGCAGGGGGACCCAAAGGAGAGAAAGAGCCTACATTTGGGAGGCTCAGGGAAGGGAGACGAGCAGCATACAAGAATGTGAGAAAGAGGAGGTGGAATTTGAACTGGACCCTGAGGATGGCTACAAGTGGACAGCTACAGATGGGGAAGGGAGCTGACAGGGCAGATGCACAAATCTCTACCTGTTCAACACTTTCCCATCCTTAGGGCTCTTGATCCCGTCCCTGGCCCACAGACTTTCCTTTGTATCTCCTAAACTCATCACCATCATATCCATCCCTATCCATCCCTATTCATCTGCCCCAGACTCCACCTACCTCTCGACCCCCTTCAGAGAGAGAGAGAGAGGGAGAGAGGAATAGAAACATCAATCTCGCTGAGACCGGTTTGGCTCAGTGGATAGAGCGTCGGACTGCGGACTGAAGGGTCCCGGGTTCGATTCCGGTCAAGGGCATGTACCTTGGCTGCGGGCACATCCCCAGTAGGGGGCATGCAAGAGGCAGCTGATAGATGTTTCTCTCTCATCGATGTTTCTGACTTTCCCTCTCCCTTCCACTCTGTAAAAAAAAAAAAAAAAAAAAAATCAATAAAATATATTAAAAAAAGAAAAAGAAATATAAATCTAATTTCTCCCCCGGGACCTCCACGCATGACGTCCCCTGGAGTTCTGTGGAGGGTAGAAGTGGTACAAGGCCGGTTCATCTTCTGAGGGACCTCCCATCAATGCTGCCCCCGCCCCACCCTCCCACAGACGTGGGCCATAGACTGACAGGCTGACCGAGACTGTCTCTTGACTGCAAAGTGAGGTAGCTGGTGTGCAGTGCACTCTGGCAGAGGAAGGATCACCCGGGCCCGAGGGTGCCAGCATCCTCAGCTGCTATATCTATCACCCGAGTGTGCAACAGCTTCCAAAACCTGGGGCCTCCCATCCCTGAGACCCCAGAGCTGATGGTGCCAGGGACTGCGGGGACCCAGGTATCTTCAGAAACTGGGCTTCAAGTTGCTGGAGGAGGTGGGTCTCTAGCACCTGGAAAGTCTGGTCTCTCCTCCTCAGCTCATGTGCTGGTGCATAAGCAGCAAGAGTCAGAGGGGGCTGGGGACCTGCCCAGGAGGGTTCTTGCTGAGTGGGAGGGCTCCTTCTGTGGCTGACTAGGGCAGCTACATGCGGGGGGTGGGGTCATCTTGTAGGAGCCTGCACTGCTTTCCTCACCTCGATAAAGTTTCTGTTCAGGATGTCAGAAACCTCCAGAGTGTGTGAGAATCACTGTCTCTTTATGTTTTATGACCCCTTCCCTCCCCCAAAACAGACCCTTGTGGGAGCAGGACAGAGATAAATGGCTTGCTCTGGGGCCTCAAGTATCTTGGGCTTAGGATCCTACCTTGAGTTCCTTCAGCTCTTTAGTGCAATGAGTTCTGGGCTGCCAGGCAGAGGCCTTTTCAACACTAACTCTCTGACCTTGAGCAAGTCGATATCCTCCTTGGCTTTGCCTTTCCTCATCTGACCAGTGGGCAGAGGAATCCATCTGTGCCCTTCCTGCCTTCAGGATGTTGAGAGGAACCTCGGGCTGTTAAAGCTTCTGGGTTTGCAAGTTATAGTGTGTGTGACAGGGGTCTGCACAGGGGACCATGTCTAGGAGAGAGAAAGAAGTCATTCTTTTAAGTCCCTCAGTCCTGCAAGGCCAGAGCAGGGCAGATGGTCCAGTCTCATGGAATAAACTGATCATGAACTTCCATGTCACCACACTCCAACACTGTTTAATCAAGAGGTCATCACAGCACTACCTTTACTTGTCCCAGGGAGTCTCCACCCTTCCATGGCCTCAGATCCCCCACATCCTGGTTGGGGAGATGGCTTCTAGAGCTGGGTCTGAGACCATGTTCTTGTTTCTTGAGGCTTCTCAAAGGCCCCCTTCTTCATATGAAGGTCAACAGTTCCCAGGACCCCTAAGTGGCAGGCATTGAACTTTCAAGGGCCCAGCTCCCAAGAGCTGGAACCCCCCGGGGGCCAAGGGTAGGGTCTTCCAGGAGAGCAGAGAGAAGGCCCTGTTGGATGATGGGTCTGGCTGTCCCCCCTGCTGGAGAGAGAAGAAAAGAAGGTGAGGGGGCAGCAGGACCAGGAGGAGTCAAAGTAGCTGAGGGAGGGGAAAGAGTGTAACTCACTTGGTACAGACATACAGCCCCATCTCTTCTCCCCTGAAACAGACAGCTTGGTGAGACCTTCCTGTAGACAGACCCTCACACCCCGAACACCCCTTCCCACCAGGCTCTGGCACTGGCCTTTCCCCTTCTCAATCCATCTTTCCCTTCCCCTAAATGCAAACTTCTGGCTTCCTTTCCTCCTCCTTACCCCAGGAAATCTTCCCAGATAGCATATCCATCCCTGCTCCCTCCCTAGCTCCAGTCACTGCTCCACTCTGTTCCTGCCTCCGCACAGATGTGTCCTGTGGACCCATGGGGCCTCCTGAGATCTGAAGCAGCATTCCTGTCACTTCCTCTCTCTGCTGACCCTCTGGACTCTACACCCCGTGGGACCTTTTGAGCACGTTTACAGAATCTTTGTGAACACGCACAGGTGTGGAAAACACGGCTAGGACCTTCTTTCTAAGAGCTGGTAGGACCTAAGTCATGCAGAACTGTAACTGCAGCTGACTTCTCCCTTTAACCAACTAGATCTCCTGAAGGCCCTGGGGGTCGGTGGGGACATCCTGGCTTATTTCACCCTCTTGGCCAGTCCGGCTTCCCTCGTGCACAGCTCACCACCCAGATAGGCGCAGTTAAAATGGCTGCAGGTCTTATAGCTGCAGAGAGTCACTAGGTTCCGGGCTCCGTCTTGGGAGAACCTGGTGACCAAAAAGACTTCGTGGGGAGGGATCAGCACCTCGCGCTCCTTGGGAAAAACAGACAGGGCCTCGATGGGGGCCCCAAAACAAGTCCTTAGGGAGAAGAAGGTGGCATTACCAAATCTGTGGGCCACTGCCTCATCCAGGGAGCTGGAGGCAAACTGGCCCAAGCGGATAGAGTCCCCCAACCGCTTGGGTTCAAAGCGAAGGGTGCCTACACCTCGGAACACCACCTGCCCAGGTCCCCTGCTGCAGCCCTTGCTCCCCTGCAGCAACTGCAGGGCCCGGGTCAGGTAGAAATGCAGGGCCTTGAAGGGGAAGTGCCTCAGGTAGTGCTCCCGGGAGACACCGCCTATCCGCACCGCCTCGTTCAGCTCCCAGTACAAGTTGTTAGATGAGTTGGTGTAGACCATGATGGCGATGCCATGCTGGGATTTGAAACCAGGGGGCAGTGTGAGCCCTCGCTGCTTCTGCTCCCAGGCCCCCTGGGCTGCCTCCCAGGATTCTCTCAGCAGCGCATGGCGGGCCATCTCCTCCTTCAGCAGAAGGGCTGCCTTCTCCTCCATCTCCTCTGCGCAGCCCACGTAGGCATCATCGAAGGTGTCTGGAGCCAGGCCCAGGGGCAGGATGGGAACAGCCTGGGCCTAATGTGGTAAGGGAGAGAGGAGCCACACAGGAAAGGGTATAAATTCAGAGCATTGGACAGGGGCCAGGTGGCAGATCAGTTAAAAAAACACAGAGTCTCATTTTTTATGCCCAAATATCTGATGTATACAATTTGGCAAGAGCCCAAGGGCTTAAGTAACGTAGGCACTGGAGTCAGAGATGGGTTCATCACCTACTAGCTGTGGGATCTTGGCCAGTCTTCTGGGCTTCAGGTTTTCCACCGATAAATTCATACTTACAACCCCATAGGGCTATTGTGAGGCTAGGATATAGATCTTCACTTCTGTACAACCTAAAAGGGGTCATCTTGTCATTAAAGAGGTCCCTACACTCAGAGGGAAGGGGGGCTAGATGGCTTCCAAGCACTATTCTGGCTCTAAGACTCAGTGTGCAGATGATATACAGATGTGCCACTGTATCCCAATTACCTGCCCCCACCCCATTCTCAGACTCTCTTTCCCTCCCATGCAGTGCTCAGCTACCACACCAAATCACTGTCAGCTCTGAGACTCCGAGTGTCCTCCCACTGTCATGCCCAGACCTGGGGAGGAGCCCTGGTCCCAGAGGGACTGCAGGAGGGCAGTACACAGGGGCCCCAACTCATTGTGCCTAGACTAAGCCTGTGGTTGGAGATGGAGATGGGGAAGTGGGGATGAGGTAGTTAGAGGCCGTTCCTAGGGAGGGATGAGTATGAAGGAAGGAGGATCACAGGGGGATCAGTGGGGGAAGACGGGGGTTCTGGCAGAGGGAATGGGAACTGGGTGGAAGACTGCAGAGAGGAAGAGCATTAAGAGGACTGGGGTCTTAGAGAACAGTCCCTGGGAGAGATTTCTGAGGAGTTTGCCTCCCAGCTCTTTCCTTAGTGGCAGGGGATGATTGCCCCAGTTACCTGCCAGAAGGCGTGAAGGCCGAGGCAGCTGAGGGTGAGCAGCAGAGCAGCCTGCATCATCTCGGGGAGACCGGAGAGCGAGGTCCGGATGCAGGTGGGATCAGTGGCGGCGGTGGAGCCTCGGCTTCAATGGGCTGGAGGAGGAGACGCACCTTTTCTTCCGTGGTGTGAAGATGGTCCAGGAGGCGGGGCCGGTGTGGGCGGGGCCAAGGGAGTGGGCAGGGCTTGGGTGTTATTGTCTCCGCCCCCCAGCCCAAGCACAGCCCCAAGTCTCGGCTCCTCCGACCCCCGGATGCCCCTGCACTCTGTGCCTCGGCCTAATTTTTTTTTTTTAACCACGGTCCAGGGGATTTGACTCCCCCTGGCGAGGGCGGGGCAGGGGCCTGGCACCCACCTGGAGGTCGCAGAGACCGAGAGGGCGGGAAGGTGTGGTCAGGCCAGCGGTGCCTGTCGGTGTTTGGACGAGCCAGGCTGGTCCCGGGAATCCAGGGATCGGCAGAGTCCCACAGCTAACTATAGCCCCGGGCAGTAACCCAACACCTCTTCCCCAACGACAGAACTCTGGCCCTGGGAGCTGGAGGGGTGAGGAAGGGGCTGGACGGCTGGCTGACTCCCCTTCCCAAACTGCGAGTTCTTTCTCCAGGACCCTCTTGGGCTCCAAGCAATTCCAGGGCTGCGGGAGGGAGCTGGTGAAACTGGGCCTCTCCCTCAGGGCCTAACCCGGTACCCAGACCATTAGGCCTGGGAACCCAACGAGGGCCTCCCGCTCCCCCTCCCCTTCCCCCGCCCGCCGTCATCATTTGCGCACTCGCTAATTTGCATGCAATTTGCATATGATTCACTCTTAGGGCACACACCCCTCCCTTCTCTTCCTCTCCCTTCTCTGTCAGTAGGGCTGGACCTCATGCAGAGCTCGCAGTTTCAGATCCTCAAGGTCCAGCCCGACTCCCTCCCAGACCGGTGTTTTATAAACACTGGCCTTTCCCCTCCCCTAGTGCGGGCCAGTCTATAAATAACCTGGCTCTGAGCTTTGGATGCCCAGTCAGACACAATGGGGGAGGGAGCCAGCCGAGGTATCAGTAAGCAGCTCTGGGAAGAACTTTCTGAGGGCCTGAGCCTCTGGGGGTGAGAGAGGTATGCTCCCAGAATGGCCAGAGGTGTTGGGGTTCCTGACTGTCAGGACTGAAGGGACTCTGCCCACTTCCTGCTGGGGCTGAGGTGGGCATGGAGATTAGACTTACCCCAGGCTTCCATCCTAGTCTGGCTCATTAGTTTAGCCCCAATCCTATTCTCCATCCCCTCAGACTGCCAACCAAATAAAACCATTTCCTTCACCTGGAATCCTGCTTTTTCCAGAAAGCCTTTCTACAGACTAATAAGAAAGGTGAACTGTGTTTGGGCTTGGGTAAAGGTGGGAGGTGAAAGAGTGCCATTCCAGCCCAGCTGGTGTGCCTCAGCAGTTGAGTATTGACCTATGAACCAGAAGGTCATAGTTCATTTCCCAGTCAGGACACATATCTAGGTTGCTGTCCTGGTCCCTGGTGGGGGATGCAGGAGGCAACCAATCAATGACTCTCGCTCATCATTGATGTTTCTATCTTTCTCTCCCTCTCTTTTTCTCTCTGAAATAAAAAAAGAAAAAGAAAGAATGGCATCCCAAAAAGCAAGAATGCTTCTCAGGCAAACAGCTTCAAGACAAGTCCTTCTGCCCCTCCAAAGAGATTGCCCACCCTCAAGAGCCCCTTGATTAGAAGAAAATCAGAAGCCATTCTACTGTTCAGCAATACTGTGAAAACAGCATCTGTTTCCACTAGAGGCCTGAAAATTCATGAACTGAAGGGGGGTGAAAATTCATGAACTGAAGGGGGGATCCCTCTGCCCGGCCTGCCCTCTCTCACAGTCCAGGAGCCCTCAGGGGCAGGAGGTGACCCAGCAATCAGGGGAAGGCAAAGCCCTCATCACACCTCTGCTGCTGCCACTGCCGTCAGCGCAAGCCTCAGCTGGCCCTGGTTACCTGAGCCTCAGGCAGCCCTGGGCGGCTGGGCAGCCAACATCCAAGGCTTGCCTGCACCTCGGGCCGGCCCTGGGTGGCTGGGGGGCTGAGGGTGGGTCCAGTCACACCGTGTGCCTGTCCCCCTCCCCCGTGGGGCTGAAAGGACTGGGGGACTCAGGCGGGGCTGAGGAAACTGGGTGCTGCCATCTTGTGGCTATGGGCGCTGCCATCTTTGTCATGGTGTGACAGTCAATTTGCATATTCCCTCTTTATTAGATAGGATATCTTGCTTGCCTGGAGGGACTGGAGCTTCTGCTGTTGCTGGGACAGAAGATACTGTCTGGGACAGTAAGGCCTTCTGAGACAGTTCCTGGGAACAGATCTAATGGGATCATAGATTTGTCCTCTCTCCACCCTCTGGCTTTGGGGAATTGTTCCCAAGACTGAAAACCCAAGAAAGGCCCCAAGAAATGGGGTCAAATCTAGCCATAGAACAGGGGTCCAGAATGAGGCAGAAAGTCCTCCAAGATTACATGGAAAATCAGTGCTGGAGCTGAGACCAGACCCAGCCTTCTTGATCTAGGAATCTCTCCTTCTCCTTAGGTGAGTCTCCATGCTCACATAAAAGGAACAAATATGAGGAGATGTCCTCTGAGGCTAGCGGTGCTGAGCCTAGGACCAAATCCAGGCGGGAGGCCATTGTTCCAGCCTGGAGCCTCCACACCCCAGCCCACCTTGTCTCTAGCTCAGGGATCCCTTTTTCTATGGGGAGAACACTGGCCCAGGGCAGACTGGGCAGAGGTTACTGTTCCTGAGCCTTGAGGAGATATCCAGAAATAGATGGGAGAGTGTCACCTTTCTGAGCAGCTGTGTGGGGGAGGTATAGTATAAAGGAGGAACCTGCCCTCCCCTTCCCTGGCGGCCATCACGGGAGACCAACACCAGCTTCCCTGCCCTGGAGAAGCCCTAGGTAAGGGGCACACCACCCTCTCCCAGCACTGGACAGGGTATTTTTAGGGAGAAATTGAGATATTAATGGTGGAGTTTTAGGAATCATTAGGACAAGTTTTAGGGAGTCTTTTACCTTAATCTGTTGTCTCTGTCTCTCGTACTTCCGAAGGCTGGAAGTCCAAGGTCAGGGTGCTATCATGGTTAGGTGAAAGCTCTCTCCCTGAATCAGAGCCCATACCTTTTCACTGTGCTCACAGGGTGGAAGGGGGCTCTATGGGGTCTCTTTTATTAGAACACTAATCCCATTCAAGCAGGCTCCACCCTCAGGAACTAATCACCTCCCAAAGGCTCCACCTTCTAATACTATCACACAGACATTAGGATTCCAACATTTGAATTTGGGGGGACACAACATTCAGGCCATAATACCTTTGGTAGAGATGTTTGGAACCATTGGGGAATGTGGGGATTCCTGGGGAGACATCTGAACTCACATCCACAGAGAGGATTGCTCAGCGAGGGCCTGAAAAGGGGGGAACTGACAAGAAGTGTTCTGAGCAGATGAGGACAGAAGGGAAGCTGGGATATGAAAAAGGGTTGCCTGGTGCCTCCACTTCCTCGACTCCCAAGCTTCCCAGTTACTCTATCCCTCCCCCCGCCCCACTCCATTTGCCCATACCAGTGATCCCAAAGTCATTGATCCACCTGCTTTCAGAGGTCTACCTTGCTAGTTGCACCCAGAGAGCCTCTCAGATGCTCAGCAAATATTCCGGAAGGCCTCACCTGGGCCTAGCCTTGGGCTGACCTCTGGGGACCAAGAATGGGTCATACAGGTCTCTGCCCTCAGACACCTAAGAGCAGCACTGTATGAGCAGGACGGACACAGGAAAGCATGGGGTGATACAGGAGCCCAGAAAAGTCAGAGAGCTTCTTGAAGGAGGTGGCCCTTGAGTTAAGCCTAGAAAAGTGAGTAGCAAAAGAAGGGCATTCCCAGCAAATGGCAGTGTGTGCAGAGCCACGGAGAGAAGAATAGCGGAGCCTTGCCTGGACCTTTGTTCTGTACTGTAGAAGCCAAGCAGAGGTGGTGGGGCAGAAAGCTAAAGAGGTCCCAGAGGACCCCTCACAGAGGCCTCAAACACAAGAGGTTGGATTTTGTCCTGAGAGACTCTGATTGGTCTTGCTTATGTCATGCATCCATTCATGAACCAATCACAATAGCCAGGATGGCAGAGCACCAGTTTGGAGTCATATGTTCAGGCCATGAGGGTAAGCCCCACCTGAACGCATGGGCTGGGTTCTCCACAAGAAAGAGAGGATCTATTATAAAAGCTCAAGCTTCTTGTGTGGATTGCATGAGACCACAGCCAAGAGTTCAAGTAGATTTTGCTGCGATATACCCTGCCGATTGGAATTCCCTTCTGGAGTTGGGGAGCGGAGTCCCATGCTGTATGGCCCACAGTGATGCTGTTTTCAATTCTATCTGCCTCCATTTAAACTTCACTCCTGGTACAATTTGTTTCTGTTAGGCTCTTTTGGTTCCTTCTCTAGTGTGTTATCACATGCAACTTGAAATTACTCCAGCTCCGTTTCCACTTCAAAAGAACTTAAAGAAGCAGGGCTGTGGGTTTTGTAGCTGATAACTTTTTCATCCTCACCTGAGGATATGTTTATTGACTCTACAGAAAGAGGAAAGGAGAGAGAGCAAGAGAGACATCAGTGTGAGAGAGAACATCAGTTGGTTGCCTCCCGTACACGGCCCCTACCAGGGATCTAACCTGCAGCTCAGATACGTGCCCTGCCTGGGGATCAAATCCACAACCTTTGGGTGTGCGGACGACACTCTGACCAACTGAGCCACTCAGTCAGGGCTGCTATTCATAATTTTTATCCTCAGTGCTTGATACATTACAGATGCTCACAATTTTTTTGTTGTTGAGGGAGAAAAGGTAATGAATTCACCTTGGGGCATGTTGAATTTGATAAATATTGCTGCTAACTCCACTGCCCAGAGAAGCTTAGGGCTCAATTTAAATTGTACACTGGCAATATGTAAGATCTTATATTTGGAGATCAATCCTATCTAATAAAGAGGAAATATGCTAATTGACCCTCACATCACAAAGATGGTAGCACCCACAGCCAATAAGAAGGAAATATGCTAATTCACTGTCCTGCCCTTAAAGATGGCTGCACTCATAGCCAATAAGGAGGAAATATGCTAATTGACTGTCCTGCCCTCAAAGATGGCAGTGCTCACAGCCACAAGATGGTGGTGCCCAGTCCACTCAGCCCCCCAGCCGTCCCCTGCTCAGCTCAGCCCCAACTGCCTGTGATCACCCGGTCCCAGGGGCTGGGCACTCACTGGCGCTCCGGCTGCTTCCATGTTCGCCGTGCCCTGCTCCCCCTCTGCGCTCAGGTGGCCAGGGCGCTCCGGCCACCCTGGCCCCTCTGTGCTCGGGCGGCTGGGGCACCGTGGGTGACCGGGGTGCACCCCCAGGGCCCATCCCTCACGCCCCTTGGCCCCGCCCCTTGGCCCCGCCCTTGTTCCTGATTGGTTGGTAGCGTAGCGGAGGTACGGTCAATTTGCATGTTACTCTTTTATTAGATAGGATAGAATTCCAGTGTCTTAGAGTCAATGAACTGTCAAAACTTAGACCCAATCAAAAGCCAGAGGGGAAGATGGAGCAGGGATGCTTAACCTGAGTGACACTGGGGCAAAGGCATAACCACCTCAAATTTGTGAAACGTTTTGTGTTTTTTAAAAAATATATTTGTATTGATTTTAGAGAGAAAGGAAGAGGGAGAGATAGAAACATCAATGATGAGAGAGAATCCGCTGCTTCCTGCACACTGCCCCCTACCCACTGGGGTATTGAACCTGCAACCTGGGCAAGTGCCCTGACTGGGAATCAAACTGTGACCTCCTAGTTCATAGGTTGATGCTCAATCACTGAGCCACACTGGCCAGGCAATTTGTGAAATATTCATGTGAAGGTGCAGGTATTCATTTCTGAGGAGAGGTCTTAGCTCTCATCAGATTCTCAAAAATAAAGAACCACTGACTGCATTATCATTTGTGCAAAAGAAGGGAAGCAGAAATGCCTGTGGATTTGCTTGTGTGTGCATAGTGTATTCCTGGAAGGATACACAGAAAACAGTCACAGTGCCTCTGGGAGATGAGGTTGGAATTGGGGAATTAGTGAGAAAAACACATTTCACTGTATGCCTTTGGGCTATTGAAATTTTTAACAATAAAAATGTACTACACTTTAGGAAAGTAAGTAAAAACTTTAAAATTAAAAATTAAGTTATAGGGGAGAGTGATTGATATAGAGGCAGGATGGCCTTGAACAGGCTGTCAAGCTACAGGGGAAGGCTTGGGTGGATGGGAGGCAGATGCGGGGGGAGATCAACTGAAGGACTTGTATGCATGCATATGAACATAACCAATGAATGAAAGACACTGGGGTGGGGAGGGGGGGAAGCTGGGGATATGTGCTGGGGGGTGGGGGAGGCTGGGGGGAGGATAAGGGGGAGGGGGAAAGGAAAACATGTACTACTATTATACTGCAAAAAATCAATAAAAAAATTAAGTTATGATTGATCCTATTAGTCAGAAGAGATATTAACTAAAAAGCAAATACCATTTATGCCCACAAATTAAGTGAAACTTAGAGATATTAATAATATCCAGTGTTGTCCTAGCTGTTTGGCTTAGTGGGTAGAGCATCATCCTGAGGACTAGAGGGTCCCAGGTTCGATTCCGGCCAAAGGCACATGCCCAGGTTTCAGGCTCAGTCCCCTGTAGGGGTTGTGCAGGAGACAGCAGATCAATGATTTTTCTCTCATCATTGATCATTGATGTTTCTTTTATTTTTTATGTTTCAATTTCTCTGTACCTCTCCCTTCCTCTCTGAAATCAATAAAAATATTTTTTAAAAATCTAGTGTTGGCAAAGATGTAGAGGAAAGGACACTCTTATTCATTGTTGGTGGGAGAGCAAACTGGTACTTTTTGAATGACAATCTGTCAGTGCCTATCAAAATAAAACAACATTAATATATTTTAAATATCATCTTTTTATATCTTTGCTATAAAAATATGCACACAATAGACAAATATTTATATGGATGTTCATGCAATATTATGTTAATATAAAAAATTAGAAAAAACTTGTGTCCATCGATAAGGAGATGCTTAAATTATGGTTTAACTATACTAGGGAATACCATGCTGCCATTATAATGGGCAAGGTAGATTATATTTGTGACATGGAAGAAGTCCATGATATATTATAAGGTTACAGACTGTGTATATGTAAGCATGTTCCCTTTTTATTTTCTATTAGCGGCCTAGTGCACGGAATTTGCGCACCCAAGATGTGGAGGCTCCCTCAACCCAGCCTGCACCCTCTTGCAGTCCAGGAGCTCTCAGGGGAGGTCTGACAGATGGCATGGAGGCGGGACAGATTCCCGCCACCACCACTGTGCTTGCCAGCCATGAGCTAGGCTTCTTGCTGAGCAGTGCTCCCCCTGTGGAAGTGCACTGACTATCAGGGGGCAGCTCCTGCGTTGAGCATCTGACCCCTGGTGGTCAGTGCACATCATAGAGACCAGTCATTCCACTGTTTGGTTAATTTGCATATTAGCCTTTTATTATATAGAATTTTATTTTATTTTAATATATTTTATTGATTTTTTACAGAGCGGGAGAGGGAGAGGGATAGAAAGTCAGAAACATCAATGAGAGAGAGACATCGATCAGCTGCCTCTTGCACGCCCCCTACTGGGGATGTGCCCACAGCCAAGGTACATGCCCTTGACCGGAATCGAACCCGGGACCTTTCAGTCCGCAGGCCGACACTCTATCCACTGAGCCAAACCAGTTTCAGCGAATTTTATTTTTTTTAAATACATTTTTATTAACTTTAGAGAGTAAGGGAGAGGGAGAAAAAGATAGAAACATCAATGATGAGAGAGAATCATGGCTGCCTCCTGCACGGCTCCACCCCTCCACTGGGGATTGAGCCCACAACTGCCACCCCCTAGTCCATAGGTCGATGTCCAACCATTGAGCCACACTGGTCAGGCTCCCTTTTTAGTTAAAAAAAAATGACAAAAAGCAAAAACAGGTTGTGTGCAGAAAACTATGTATATGTATTTAAATAGATTAAATGTATGTATAAAGCTATGTACAGCCCTAACTGGTTTGGCTCAGTGGATAGAGCATCGGCCTGCCAACTGAAAGGTCCCAGGTTCAATTTCAGTCAAGGGCATGTACCTTGGTTGTGGGCACACCCCCAGTAGGAGGTGGGCAGGAGGCAGTTGATAGATGTTTCTCTCTCATCCATGTTACTAACTCTCTCTCCCTCTCCCTTCCTCTCTATAAGAAATCAATAAAATATATTTTTTTAAAAGCTACGTACATATATTTAAAATATTATTTGTATGAGCATAGGGAAAGGTTCTGAAAGGTATTTATCACAGGTCACCCCCTCCCGGCTAGCAGGCGTGGGTAAGAGTAAGAAGGGGAACGCCGAGGGAAGAAAGAAGAAAGGGAACTTGGATTCTGTTTCACTCATGCATTTTTTCCCACAAGCATGCATTACTTTATAATAAAATAAACAGAAAAGCAGCAGCAGCACTGGCTTAGAAACTGTTCCAATTCTGACCCAAAGCTGGGATGCCTTCTTCTTGGTGCTACTTGGGACTCCCAGTGTGCCCACCCACAGGGTGCAGGAGGCTTTCTCTCCAGCTTTCCTGGGAAAACAGGTACCCTCTGTCCTCTCCCCATCACAGAGTCCCTCTTTCCTCACCGCCTGGGGATCTACATCTGTCCCGGCCCCGGAAGCAGTTGAGGACTCAGGGAGTGAAGGCTTGGCTCTCAGCAGGACTGGAGGGATTGGGGAGGCCTCTGGATCCCACGTCCCGCTTTAAGCTGTCTCGAGTCCTGCTGCGGCCCCCGCTGCTGATCATTCCCCCGTTCTGCCCTGTTCCAGCCTGAGGTCCAACGGGTGCAGCCACGGCGTCTCACCATGGCAGTCAAGCTCTGTCATGATTGACCCAAATCTTTTCTCTTTTTTTCTTTTATTTAAAAATATATTTTATTGATTTTTTTTACAAAGAGGAAGGGAGAGGGATAGAGTTAGAAACATGGATGAGAGAGAAACATTGCACACTCCCCACTTGGGATGTGCCTGCAACCAAGGTACATGCCCTTGACCAGAATTGAACCTGAGATCCTTCAGTCCACAAGCCAATGCTCTATCCATTGAGCAAAACTGGTCAGGGCCAAATCTTTTCTTTATAACATGTTTTTATTGATTTTGAGAGAGAGAGAGAAAGAGAGAGAGAGAGAGAGAGAGACAAAGAGAGGGAGAGAGAGAGGGAGAGAGAGAGACATCGATGAGAGAGGAACATCATCGATCGGCTGCCTCCTGCACGCCCCATACTGGGGATGGAGCCCACAACCTACCATATGCCCCGACCAGGAATCAAACCGGTGACTTCTTGGCTCCTGGGTCAACACTAAACTGCCCAACTACTGAGCCACAGCAGCCGGGTGGCCCAAATCTTTTTTTATATTTTCACACCGCAAGTTCTACCACACTAGACAAAATGCCTCTTTCTCTTTACATCCTGAGAGTTCCTACTCCAATCCCTTTGCTCTTCTCATTCCTGCTCCTTCAAACTCTTTTCCCGCCCCAAACTCCAAATTTTCTCTCTCCTTGTCTCCACTGATTGAGGCCTTATTCTCCTATTCATCCTCCAAGTCCCTGTTCACATGTCACCTCTTCCAGGAAGTCTCCATGTTGCTTCCAGCAAGAAGGGTCCTCTTTCTGTCTCCTGAGCCTCCATGTCTATGTTGTGACTCTGTGCCAGAGGTCAATGAAAGCTTATGAAACTGTATAGGTTAACACTCCCATTTTCCAGATGAGGAAACTGAGACCCCAAAAGAGACGGTAACTTACCCAAGGTCACGTCCAACATGCAGACTCCTGCTATGATGTCTCTGCTGCTTGTGTCCATAGGCCTCACGGAAGCACTTCAGGTATGGTCATCCTCTGCCGTCCCCACGCCAGCTGGGTGCTGAGCATCAGCTTCTTCTGAACTCTGATAGGAGAGGCAGAGGGAGGAGAGAATGCCTGATGCTTCCTTCGGGACTCTCTCAGCCCACTCAGCCCGAGAGGACAGCCCCAAACCCGGGCCTCGGGGAATTTGCAGTTAGCAGGTCCCATCCCCCTTCCCCTCCAGGTGTGCTTGGGGCCCTTATGGTGTCTGTCTCAGCTCAGTGGAAGGGAAAGCTGGATAGGCTCCCATACTCCTAGGGCCCATCCTCTCAGTCCTTGCTGTTCCCTCTCCCACCCCAGAGCCACCCCATCGCACGACGAGGACTTTTCTCTCAAGAAAGGCCCCTGGATATGGCCCCAACCTCCTTTGATGACCAGTATGATGGCTGTACAGCAGCCATGACAGCTGCTCTCCCAGATCTCAACCGCACAGAGTTCCAGGCCAACAAAGTGTATGCTGACAGCTGGGTGCTGGCCAGAAGCCAATGGCAGGAGCGCAAAGCCTGGGGGCCAGAGTGGGGCCTCAGCCACACCCCAAAGTCCCCACCGCCCCCAGGCTTCCGTGATGAGCATGGGGTGGCCCTCCTGGCCTACACAGCCAACACCCCCCTGCACAAGGAGTTCAATGCGGCCCTGCGCGAGGCAGGCCGCACCCGTGTCCACTACCTCCAACACTTCTCCTTTAAGACGTTCCATTTCCTGCTGACCGAGGCCCTGCAGCTGCTGAGCAAGGCCCAGCGTGCTCCCCAGTGTCGCCAGGTATTCCGAGGGGTACAAGGCCTACGCTTCCAGCCAGCAGGGCCTGGGGCCACCATCCGGCTGGGGGGCTTTGCCTCAGCGTCCCTGAAGAATGCCACAGCCCAGCATTTTGGTGAGGAAACCTTCTTTGGCATCTGGACCTGCCTTGGTGTCCCTATCAGGGGCTACTCCTTCTTCCCAGAGGAGGAGGAGGTGCTGATCCCCCCCTTTGAGACCTTTCAGGTGATCAACAGCAGCAGACCTGCCCAGGGCCCCACCCGCATCTACCTCCGGGCCCTGGGCAAGCACAGCATGTACAACTGCGAGTACATCAAAGGTGAGAGGGGTCTGTGGGTGAGCACCTGTGCAGAAGGTGAGCTTCCCACTCTGCTTTCAGGGAATGCATACAGAAACATTAAAAACTGACCAACCATGAGAGGGGCACAGGCTGTCCTGTACGCCCCTCCTTCCCACCTCCACCCCTCCATCTGAGGGGCGACAGAACCTTCTGAGGCTGGAGGCTTCTCGTCCCTGGTGGTGTCTGAACCAGAGCTGGTCACCTGCCTGCTGGAAGGCTTCAAAGGGATTTCTGACCAAGGCAGGGGCCTTTGGCCATTTGAGGGCCGAACAAAGCTGGTCAGGCTTTCTCCGGCTGGAAGCCAGAAGGGAATTAATTTCTAGTTACAGTACTGACACACAGATCATTGCTGCCAGAATTGACAAGAGCCCCAACCTCAGTTTCCAAGAGGAGAGTGTTTATTTGAACAGAAATCCAATGCTGTCCTGTGTGCTGGGCGGGGGCCAGGATGGGGGTGGGAAGACCTCACGTGGGTGCTATGCTCCTAAGGTCCAGCTCAGGCTGTGGCAGGTCTCAGATGCTCTTCCTGTCCACCCCCCTGGGACCAGCCAAAGGAGAAATCATGAGGATGGGCCCAGGTCCCTAATCTGTGGAGTACTGTGGGCGACTGGTAATGCCCAGGGGCTGGCAAGGCCGCTCTCATGGTTAGAGGCAGACTGTCTGCTGGAACTGGGGACCACAGCTACCATGGGAAAATGTCCTGTGTAGCTTCTGTTCCCTCTTGGACATGAGTGTGTGAGTTGCCAGAGGTGAGGAAGACATGCACAGAACATAAACTAGCCAGTGCTTGCCTGGGATGGGCTTGTAGAAGGAGGCAGAGGTGGGTGTGGCAGGGAGATGAGGGAGCAGCAGGAGAACGTAGAACAGACCCTGGTTTTTGAGGGCTGGCTCCCTTCTGGCACCACTGCTCACAAATCAAGTCAAACATAGTCAAGATAGGTCTCGCCAGAAGGAAGCAGAATTTGAGGGAAAATACCAGCCTTCTAGAGCAAGCCAGAGATGGCCTATAGGGCCACTTCCCAACCTTAGAACTATTAAGTCTCTGATTTTTCTGTTTCTTCTCTACAGACAAGCAGTGCAAGTCTAGGTCCTGCCGTCTAGAAAACTCAGGTAGGACTGCAGGCCTCTGGGACAGGGGCTCGACTGGGGGATGGGCAGGCTGCTCTGGATGGCTCCTTTATAAGAAAAAAACACCCTCTTCTAATTAAAAAGAAAAAACAAAGTAAACCCTCTACAGCAAACACCTGTGGGGATAGCTAAGCTCTCCCAGAGGATGTAAGAGACAGTGGTTGGGCGAGCTGACACACCTGCCCCCTGTCCAGGACCCCCACCCCTCACAGGAAACAGCTGACCAGGCCCCAGAGAGGTCCTTCTTGCACAGAGGCGATGGAGGGCAGGGCTGACCTCACACAGTCCTCCCAGGCCTTCTCCTCCCTCACTTGGGGAACCCTCTGTCCCTGTTACTGCCCTCAGCACTCCCTCAGACCACCTTCCAAGAGGCCGGTATTAGAGACCTGGGCTGTTGTCCAGGCCCTGCCCTGGCTCCCTTTGTGACCAATTATTCCCTCTCTGGGCCTCCGTTTCCCTATCTGTATAAAAACCAACTGGACTAGATGATTCCCAGGTCACTTTCAGCCATGACTTCCCTTCCCTTCAATACCTGCTAGCCAGGACCCACCTGGGCCACCGCTTCTCTAGGGAACAGGCTTTTCCAAGGGGACCTATTGGCACCGGCCATTCTCAGGGAAGAAACCACAGCTGCCCTCCTCACGGGTCTTTCCTCCCTCCCTCTGGGTTCTGTGAACAGTGACAAAAAGGAGCCCCAGCCTCCACTGGGTCCTCACCATGACATAGCACCACTCAGAGTCCCAGGCACACCAGGTGTGAATCCACACCAAGAGCCAGCTGTGGGTACTGTCATCACCCCTGTTCTACAAGTGAGGAAACTAGGGCACAGAGAAGTGAAGCAACCAGCCCTACACCACACAGCTAGTAAGGGGTGAGGTTCAGACAGACTGACCCTAGAGCCAAACTCTGAACCACCATTCCAGGCTGGCCCCTCCTCCCCATAACATTTCATTTTATCCTTTACTGCACAGCAATCTATTGGAAGGAGGGAGAACAGGGAGTATTACCTTCATTAAGACCTAGAGATGGAAGTGACTTTCCCAAGGTGACAGAATGAGTTAGTGTCAGCCAGGCCAGAAGCCAGGTCTCCAGCCTCCAACCTGCTTCTTTGAAGTTTTTTTTTTTAAGTATATTTTTATTGATTTCAGAGAAGAAGGGAGGGGGAGAGAGAGACAGAAACATCAGTGATAAGAATCATTAATTGGCTGCCTCCTGCATGCCCCACACTGGGGATCAAGCCCACAACCTAGGCATATGCCCTGACTGGGAATCCAACTGAGACCTCCTGGTTCATAGAGAGGAAGGGAGATAGTTAGAAACATCGATGAGAGAGGAACATCGACCAGTTGCCTCCTGCACACCCCCCACTGGAGATTTGCCCACAACCAAGGCACATGCCCTTGATTGGAATCGAACCTGGGACCTCTCAGTCTGCAGGCCGATGCTCTATCCACTGAGCCAAACTGGTTTTGGCAACACTCAACTCTTGAGCAACGCCATCCAGGCGCTTCTTTGAATTTTGATAATGAAATTTCATGAGCTGGAAAAGTTTAATAAGATCTCCCCCACCTCTGCCCACCAGCACCTCTCCTACCAGGGTTTGCATAGAGAAGCCAAGACCAGCATCACTAGTTCCCATTCAGATCTCTATCCTGTTTCATCCCACCGTGAGGCCTCATGTGTGTCCATAGGAAGCAGGAGGATAGACCTAATAACCCCTGGTATGTCCGAGGCTCTTCATCTCTGTTTGCCTTCTTCCTTAAATTCTTTTTTACATTAAATTTATTGGGGTGACATTGGTTAATGAGACTTAGGTTTCAAGTGTACATTTCTATGATACATGATCTGTATATTGCCTTGCCTGCCCACCACCCAAAGTCAAATCACCTCTCGTCACCATACATTTGACCCTTTTATCCTGTACTACCCCCACTCCCTTCCCTCTAGTAGCCACTGTACTGTTGTCTGTATAGAGGAGTTTTTGTTCATTTGTTACTTTCAGTTTTATATCCCACATATAAAACTGTGAAATCATGTTTCTTTTTAAAAATTTATCTTAATTTTGAAAGTATTACAGTTGTCACCCTTTTTCCTCCCACTGACCCCTTCCACCCCACTCCCACCCTCCCATATGTTTTTTTTTAAATATATTTTTATTGAAACATCAATGATGAGAGAGAATCATTGGTTGGCTGCCTCTTGCATGCCCCCTCCTGGGGATTGAACCCACAACCTGGGCATGTGGCCTTGACTGGAATCAAACCTGGGACCTTTCAGTCCCCAGGCCAATGCTCTATCCACTGAGCCAAACCAGTAGGGCACCCCCCACCCCCAATCTGGTTCTAAACTTTTTCTGGCTGACTTAATTTGCTTAGCATAGTAATTCTCAAAGGTCTATCCAAGTTGTTGCAAATGGCAGCATTTTATCTTTTCTTATGTATTCCATTGTATATATACACCACATCCTCTTATCCAATCATCTATCAGAGGACACTTTATTTCCATGTCTTGGCCACTGTGAATAATGCTGCAGTGAAGATAAGGGTGCATATATCTTTGTGAATAAATGTTTTTCAAAATTTTCAGGTAGATGCCCAGAAAGGGGTTGCTGGGTCATATGGTAACTCTATTCTTAATTTTTTGAGGCGTCTCCATACTATTTTCCATAGTGGCTGCACCAGTTTACATTCACACCAACAGTAAATGAGGGTTCCTTTTTCTCCACAATCTCTCCCACACTTATTACTTGTCTTGTTGACAACAGCCGTTCTAACAGTGTGAGGTGGCATTTCATTGTAGTTTTTATTTCATTTCCTAATAAATGAAATACTGAAGTTGAACACTTTTTCATATATCTGTTGGCCGTTTGTATGTCTTCTTGAGAGAGTTATCTGCTCAGGTCATCTGCCTATTTTTTAAATTAGATTGTTGTTTGCTTGGTGTTGAGTTGTATGGGTTCTCTATATATTTTGGATAATAACTCCTTGTCAAAGCTGTCATTTGCAAATATCATCTCCCAACCTCTCTAAATTCTTGCTCTTCATCTCTGTCTCCCATTGCACTGTATGCACCAGTGTTTCCAGCTCACCCTGCTTGGTTTTTGCCTTGTTTGTGTAACTCACTTCACCTCTAAATCTCTCTTTCTTCCTCTGTTTCCCTGCAGCCAGGGGTCAGGGCCCTCTGCCTACAGTCTGGTCCCTTCCACTGCTACTCTGGTTCCTTGTCGGGGGAGTCTTTCCAGAGAGTCCAGGCGTCCTCTGACCCATCAGACTCTGAACAGCCCTGCCTGCCACCTCTGCCCAACATGAGGACGTCGGCCACATGTGTGCTTTACTCTAAGTGTAGCCAAGATCCGTAGAAACGCCACCTGCAGGGAACTCTGGGCACCTTCACTGGCAGCTGCCAGGCCTGATGGTGGAGAGATAGAATTTTGGGCCTGAACTTTACCCAGTGCTCCAGGAGTGAGACATTGAAGAGAGGTAGGGGGACTCCAGGAGAGGCAACAACGCCCTTGGAGGTAGAAGATTAAACTCGTTTGGGCATGGAGGTGCTGGGAGGAAAGCACGCAGCCGTGGTACTTGCTGGTGTCACTCAAATGCCTCACATGGACAACTGGAAAGCTCCCATTCACTCCTCCAGGGAGCTTTCTCTGACCTCGCTGACCCTGCCGGGTTAGGGTGCTGCCTCTGTGCTCCCACAGGTCCTGGGAGCTTCTGTACACCACCCGTCCATGTCTGTTGGCTGTGACGGACTGTGAGTTTCCCGAGGTCAGGGACTAGGTCTGAGCCAAAGAGGTGGATGCTGGGAAGCATGTGAAAGTCAGAAAGGAACAGATACCTGTGAAGAGCTGGCCTGCATTGCCGTCCCTTGGATACTTTCAAGTCCTCTGAACATCAGTGTGGGCGAGAGCGGTGGAAGAAGCGAACCCAGAGAGAGGAGAGCAGGAAAGACAGCGGAGGGCTTGCTTTAGGCCCTCTCCTGGGTCTAGGTCAAATCCATCATTTTCTTATCAGCAAAGATGTAACTCCTGTTCTAACCCACGAGTCCTGAGGTTTCTGTTTCTAGAGAGACGAACCTGGATCCCCATCTCCCACCACCACGGGCCCCAAGAGTAAGACGGGACATGGAGGAGGTGCCAGGCACACATTCTCTTTATGATGAATTGGAGCTTTAGGGCCAAATCCTCGTGTGGCCTCCTGCTTGGGAAACTAGATCATAAGTCTGAAACCCCAAACCCCTTCCCTGAGCCCCGAGACAGGGACAGGCAAGAGCAAGCTCCTATAACAGCAGCCTCTGAGGCAGGAAGAGAAGGCAGGCAGTGCAGTTCTGTGTCTCATACATAACTTGTACTTTCCCCCACAAAAACTCTAACATTCATTAATGAGGTTCAATTCTGTCCCTCTAGGACTGCTCTTTGATCTTGAACCTTCTTAGAATCCCATCCCCGCCCCCCCCCCCCCCCATAGGAATTAAGGGAGTGGCAAGCTCTAGATTTTTCTTAGAGATCAGGATACACAGAGAAGTGCTCCCTCGTGGTTTGTGAAGTCAGCAGTGCTGATCCTGAGAGAGGGTGTCCCAGGCTCTAGGGTGCAGTAGAGAGAGACGGGGTGGCCTATCGGAGGGCCAGCAACCACCTGGTCTTTCCATGCTGTCGCACAGCTGTGGCTGCAGCAGACCCCGGATTCACAGCGCCTGCACGAGCACCAGGAGGCTCATGACCAGGGCCATGGAGAAGAAGATGCCCAGGAAGAAGCGATCCATCACACGGGCCAGGCGTTTCCAGTCCTCATGACGGTGCTGGGCAGCCCGGTGGCTGCGGAAGGTGTTAGCAATGGTGGCTACATGGTGCAGCAGCTCTTCCTGATGGCACAGACACTGGGGCTCATGGCAAGGGCCTGCTGGGGGGCCAGCCCCTCTCTCTGGAGGCTGGGGACTGGGGGGTGATTCGGGCTGTCTAGACTGCCCACAGGGCTCCCCTCGTTCTCGCACGCACAGGCCCCGTGCCAGGTACCCCAGTAGGAAAGCCCGAGCCCAGGCCGGCACTGGACGGGCACTGGGACCACAGTAATGCAAGTTCATGATAAGGATAGTGAGCGCTGTGGAGAAGGTGACCATGGTCATGGTGGCCATGTAGTACTTCCCTGCAAAAGACAGAGCGAGCTGGGGCCCAGAAAACGAACTCGGGGGGCCTGACCTTCCCAGCCACCGCAGCATAAATAGGAACCCACCCTGAGGCTGTCGGACCCTCCAAGCCCAATGGATGAAAGAGGAAGAAGATAAGGGCCAAGGTCTCTCCTGTCTGTATCCCCACAAGCGGGTTCTCAGAAGCTAAGTGCTTGCTAATTTCCCCCCTCACTGCTGGAGGCCACATTTGCCCACAAGTCACCTCTCTAATGGTATCCCCGTGACATGGGGCCAGTGAGGATCCTTTTCAGGACAAGGGGGCATACAGCAGAACCTGCCTGAGGGCCTGTGGAGACGCTTAGAAGTGCTTGGCACAGTGAACACTCAGGACACTTTGCCTTTAATTAGGACCCTGGGGACCTCCCTCCCGCAAGTTCCTGAGAAAAGACTCTCTTTCCTCTCTCCCTTCCAGTGAGGGAAGGTGTCCTCCCTGAAAGGGGCTTCCTCCTTCCTCCCCCTCAGGCTCTGGAAGAAGCATGCTCCCAGGACGACCCCCTCCCACACTGAAGCCGGCCACTCTGGCGACCCAGGCCCCGTCCCCACACTGATGGGGCCCCGCACGCATCAGCCGGGGTCGGGGTGTGTGTGTGTGGGGGGGGGGCATTCTCTAAGAGGGGCCGGCTCTTCCCGGCACCCCCACCGCTGCCCGGGCCCTGCCCCACTCACCGATGAGCGGCACGCTCTCGGCCGGCGGCATGCTCTCCGCCAGGATCAGCTGGAAGACCGTGAGCGCCAGCAGCACCGTGACGCCCAGCGACACCTTCTCGCCCGAGTCCGCGGGCAGGTGGAAGGCGAGCGGCGCGAGCAGCGAGATGAGCACGCAGGGCAGCAGCAGGTTGCACACGTAGGCGGCGGCGCGGCGGCGCAGCAGCAGCGTGAAGGTCACGTCCGGGTAGGGCTCGGAGCAGCAGCCGTAGGTGAGCACGCGCCGCCGCGCCGGCATGCCCAGCACGCGCCACTCCACGTTCTCCACGAAGTCGGCCAGGCTGGCGCCGCCGCCGCGCGGCCGCACGTCCAGCTGGTGCCCGCCGTGCGTCCAGGAGCCGAAGGTCAGGCCGCAGCGCTGCGCGTCGAACGGGAAGGCGGACACGTCCACGCGGCACGAGCTGCGCGTAATGGCCGGCGCGTCCCAGCGCACGGAGCCGTCGTGCCGCAGGACCACGTTGGTGCTGGCCGAGGCCGGAGGCTGCGTGTCTGCCCTGCGGGAGGCGGCGGGGGGGGGGGGAGGGGTATGGGGGTGTCCCCGAGGCCCTGGCCCGGGCCACCCCAGGACAGAGTCCGAAGGCCACAGTGCCCCCCAAGGGAGCACAGATTGTGCCCTGGGGAGGGCCCTATCTGCTCTTGGAGGCCTGGAAGGGGCGGAGCCTGAGGGCCCAGGAAGGATACTGACCTAGCCCCAGGGCGGCGTGAAAAGCCCCCTGCAAAAGTTGGTGGCACAGAGAGCTCTCTCGGGTGCCATTGGCTAAGACTGTGGAGGGGCCCCTGGGGGAATATGCAGAGCCATGTGTTGTCTGGGAAACAGAACTGGCTGGGCCAGGGTGCGCAGTGGTTGAGCATGGACCTGTGAACCCAGAGGGCTCTGTTCTCCTGGTCAGAGTTGTGGGCTCCATCTCTGTGGGACATGAGGGAAGCAGCCGATCAATGGTTCTCTCTCATCATTGACCTTTTTCTCGCTTTCCCTTTTCCTTCCCCTCTGAAATCAATAAAAAAAAAAAAAAAAACAAGACAACAGAACTGGCTTAGGCAACATAAGGAGATGCCCTAGAGGGCCTGAGGCAGACCTCTGGGGAGTTCTGAGACTCAGAGCCAGCCTGGAAGGGAGGAGTGTGCCATAAAGAGCACTGGTGTCCCAGAACCCTCTCTGCCAGCGATACAGAACTGGCCTAGACCGCACAGTGGGTTCCTGCAAGACCTGCAGCCTGGGTTAGCCTTAAGTGGGGCGGGGGTGCCATGGAGGGGCTGTGAGGAAGCCCGCTGTGCCATGTAGCCACCACTGCCAACACCTTCCTGCCAGATTGGAAGGGTCCTGGAGGACAACGTCCAGGGCAGCATAGCCACTAGTTAGGTGGGGGGGGGCGGGGATGAGGAATAAGTGCATACCCAGAACCAAGGGCAACTCCAGGGAGGGCTAGGAGAGGGGAGGGGCCCAGGCAGGCAGTACTTGTTATAGAGTACGATGTCTGGCCGCCACACTAGACTGCTGGGGATGCGGATGGCATCCAGGCCACCGTAGTCATCGGGGTCCCATCGTAAGTAGGCATCTGTCCACTCCTGTCGGATCCACAGGTATAGGGTCAGCACCTGGTTGCGCTCATCCTAGTTGGGCAGAGGGTGGGCACAGATGTGGACACATGTACATGCATATCCTTCCCTGTGTGGGCCACTCACCTACAGGGCTCCAGTCAGGACCACAAACCCAACTTGCCCATACAGTCCAGTTCCCACCCACGCCTTGTGACCTTGGCAGGTTCTTCTCTGGGCCTCAGCTTCCTCAGCAGTTATGGGCACACTGTGGGCACCTAACCGTATCCAAGTTGGTAGCTGTTATTGTTAATGTTTACAGAAAAGGATTGTTTGGTGAATAACCCCAGCCCCCACCCCCACCCCCAAATTCCTCGACCCTGTCACCAGCACATTCCACAGCTGTACAACCACAATGTACCATGTCAATGATCTGGGACAATGTCACCTCCAGGGTCACGTTCAGAGTCTGGTCTGTATCCGCCACAGGTCTCAGGGCACTTGTATAGTTGGCAAAAAGGTCTCGGAAGAGCTTGTGAGCCAGCCTGCCCTCAGCTCCCAAGCATCCTGGGGGACAAGTAAGAAGGTTTACCTTGTGGAGGAGCCTCCGCTCACACCCTGCCCCTCCACAAGGCTGGGGCTGCCACCTGCTGCCCTCTCACAGTGGTCTGACTGGTCCTCCTGATGGCTGTCCTCTGTCCCCGGGCTGTGACTCTAGTTCTTCCCTGGCCTGCCTCGAGGGATGAAGGAGGTGAAGTGGGTGGAGTGAACAAATACTCTTTTCTGAAGCAAGGCTGATGGATTTCCCTTCCCAAGGCCTTTCCCTTCCCAAGGACCCGGATTCGGTCTGCCTTGCCACAAATGCTAGAAGGGCCCAAATAGGCCACAAAAGTGCCAGCTCTCACCCAGGCATCTGAACCCCATTGCCCAGCCCCCTCCAGTCTCTCAAACCTGCCTCCACTCCTCCTGTTGCACTTCAGTTAATTTCTTCAAGGCTTCTGACTGTAGGCCAGTATCTCCTAAAAACACACCCCAGCCCTAGGCTTTTGTGACACACCATATTATCCTTAGTCCCTGACTTAAGTATTGCTTCTCAGAATCCTGTCATTGACCCTTCTCTTCTTTTTCTCCAGTCTCCTGAGCTCCAGATGCTTATACAGACTCGACATCCATCGTTTCATGGTTATATTGCCATCTCCCACTTATTTATTTTTAAAAAGTTCCATCATTTCAACATATGTACATATGTGCTTTATGTATTTGTATTATTTATTTACCACAAGTAAAGGTCAGGAATTTTTTTATTATCATTATTTATATATTTTATTAATTTTTTTACAGAGAGGAAAGGAGAGGGACAGAAAGTCAGGAACATCGATGAGAGAGGAACACTGATCAGCTGCCTCCTGCACACCCCCACTGGGGATGCGCCCGCAACCAAGGTACATGCCCTTAACCAAAATCGAACCCTAGACCCTTCAGTCCACAGGCTGACAATCTATCCACTGAGCCAAACCGGTTTTGGCAAGGTCAGGAATTTTTATCTTTCTTTTATTTATTTTTATTTTTTTATTTTATTTTTTTTATTGCTCACTTCATTACTGCTGTGTATGTGCTCCATGTGAGTGACATAGGTGCTTATGTAGGTGGGTTTTGATTTAGGGAGAAAATCGCGTTAAGTCGTGCCCTAGGAACAGATCTCCGACGTAACCCGAGGACCTACTGTATACAACAATCCACTCTTGAATGTCCTGTAGACACCTTAAACTCTCTAGGTCCAAAACAGGAACTCATGTCCTTCCCCCATGCTCTGAAACCTGCTCCTTGTTTGATGTTCCCAATCTCAGCAAACAGCACCCCTCTCCCCCAGTGACCTCAGCGGGAAATAGGAATTATCACTCTCCCTCCTGTTGGTTACCTCTGCAAACCAACCAATGCCCAAGTCCTGTCAGTCCTATTGTTGAACATCTCTTGAATGTTTAATTGCCTCTTCAGCTCAGGCCTCATGCTCCCTCTCACGGACTACAGCAGCAGCAACCTCCTCACTGTTTCCCTCTGGTCTCAGGCTCAGCCTCTCTAATCCTCCACATTTCTGAGAGATCAGCTCTTTTTGTCTTTCAGTTTGTTTATCTGATGTATCACGTTTATTGATTTACAGATATTGTGCCAGCCTGCATCCCCAGAATAAACCTCACTTGGTTATAGTATATGATCTTTTTTAAATGTTTTGTTGGATGTGATTTGCTAATATTTTGTTGGGGATTTTAGCATGCAAGCTTTTTAAAATATATTTTTAAAAATATTTTTTAAAAATTGATTTCAGATAGGAAGAGAGAGGGAGGGAGAGATAAAAACATCAGTGATAAGCCGAAATCGGTTTGGCTCAGTGGATAGAGCGTAGGCCTGCAGACTGAAAGGTCCCAGGTTTGATTCTGGTCAAGGGCATGTACCTTGGTTGTGGACACATCCCCAGTAGGAGGTGTGCAGGAGGCAGCTGATTGATGTTTCTCTCTCATCAGTGTTTCTGATTTTCTATCCCTCTCCCTACCTCTCTGTAAAAAGATCAATAAAAAATATTTTTAAAAATCAGTGATGAGAGAGAATCATTGATTGGCTGCCTCCTACATGCCCCACACTGGGGATGGAGCCACCACCCGGGCATGTGCCCTGACCGGGAGTCCAACTGTGACCTCCTGGTTCGTAGGTTGAAGCTCAACCACTGAGCCATGCCGAGTGGGCTTTAAAATAGTTTTAAAATTGATTTTAGAGATAGGGGAAGCGGGGGGGAACATTGATGAGAGAAACATCGATTGGCTGCCTCCTGCACACCCCCTACTGGGGATGTGCCTGGAATCAGTGTACATGCCCTTGACCGGAATCAAACCTGAGACCCTTCAGTCCACAGTCTGATGCTCTATTCACTGAACCAAACTGGTTTCGGCAGAGCCTGATTGCCCCTAACCACTCCCCTGCCAGCCTGTTTACCCCTAACTGCCTTCCCCTGGAGCCTGGTCACCCCTAACCGCCCTCCCCTGCAGGCCTAGTCCCTCCAACTGCTCTCCCCTGCAGGCCTGGGTCCCCCAGAACTGTCCTTCCCTGCAGGCCCGGTCACCCTCAGCTTCCCTCCTCTGCCTGTATGTACTCTGACTGGAAATGAACTGGCAACATCTAGGGACATGGGAGGATGCTCAACAACTAAAGCACACCTGCCAGACGAGATCAAGCTTTTAAACACTCAAATCTGACCAGGCTAGTAACTGCTTAAAACCATTCAATGGCTCCTCATTGCCTGCCCCAACTCAGCCTGGCCTTCCATTCCTATCTCTGGAAGCTCCCCTCTTACCTCACCCACCCCAGTCAGGCAAGTCTCCTCTCACCCTTTCTGCACCCCTCCCCCACACTCCCCAGACAGCTTGTTCTCCTGCATAGGTAACTGAAGAGAGAAAGGAAAAGAGAGAGATTTGGGGCAGACAAGGACAGCAGCAACAGCTGGACAGTTTACTGAGCTTCATACCTGGAAGGAGTGGGAGCAGGAACAGAAGGACCAGTCTGGAGAGGCTACTGCAGTGGCTCCTGGGCCCCATGGCCCTGCGGGGCAGGTCTCTGGGTGCAATCCCTAGGACAGCATCAGGGCCTGCTAGCAAGGATGGTGTTGGCAATGCCTGGAAGTCAGAAGAAAGATATTTACTGGGTCCAGCTACCCCCTGGGGGGCCCTGCAGCCTATCTGGTTATCTGACGCTCCTTTTTTGTACTTGTCCTTGGATTTTAGAACTTCTCCTCCTCTGCTGGTCCTTGCCTCTTTTGGCCTCTGCTTCTGCCCTTTTCTCTGCCCCTCGTACTCCCCTCTATTTCTCATTTAGTTTCCCTGTCTCGTTTCCTTCTGTCTATTTCTCTGTAACTCTTTCTTAGTCTCTCTTGGCTCCTCTGACTCTCATCTCCCTCTTTCCACTCTCTCTTCTTTTCTCCTCCTTCTGTCTTAGCCCCCCTAACTTCCTGCTTACATTCCCCATACCTGGGCTCTGGATGAGCCTGGTGTATTCTCCATCAGGGTCAGGGACTCCATCAGTCCTGATCCCTCAGAGGCACAGGACAGCAGGCCTCTCCTCTTGGCCCTTTTCGTTAGCTTAATTACACCTGTGCACAAGGGAATAGCAAAACTGAAACTGATACCTCAGGTCACTGGGATCTGAATTATTCAACTTGTGTAAGGTAGCACCCAGGCTCTGCTTAGGCTCAGCCTGAAGGGGCTGAGGGTAGAGAAATGCCAGGTTCAGGATCTGTAGGAGACTGGGCTTAAGGGTGCTAAGGGTCAGAACCTATGGATGGTAACTCTACTCCCAGCTCTGACACTCAGAAAGGTACTGAATAGATCTGTGCTAGTGCCTCAGAATGAAGGCAAACTCTCCATTCCTGCTGGGAATGGTGCTGAGCTGTATGCTGCTCCAGGTGGCAACACAGAGTAGGAAATGCAGCCCACTTCCTCATCTGTGAGTCTTCATAGCCATCCCAGTCTGAGCTTCAGTGTTCTCCTCTGCCCAAATACCCTGGGCCAGGGAAAACACAGACTGAGAGTCATTTTCAGTTGTCTTTAAACAAAACAAAAATACACACACACACACACACACACACACACACACACACACACACTAGAGACCCAGTGCATGAGTTCATGCCAGGTGGGCTGGTTGGCTCAACCCCAATCGGGGTGGATTAGGGCTGGGCCTGTTGGGAGGAGGAGATGCCAAGAGGTTGGCTGGCCAGCCCGCCCCATTGGGGCCAATCAGGGCCACGCCGGCAGGGCGAAGAGGCTGCAGGTGATTGGCTGGTGGGCCCCACCCCTTATTGGGGTTGGAAGGCCAGTTGGGGTGGGGCCAGCCATGGAGAGAGGCTGTGGGTGGTGGGCTGGCTGCCCTGCCCCTGATCAGGGTGGCGGGGGGCCAGGTAGGGAGAGAGGCTGCAGGAGGTTGGCTGGCTGGCCTCAACCCCTTTTGAGGTTGGCAGGGGGTGTGATCTGGGGCGGGTCTGTTAGGGAAAGGGGCTGCAGGCCAAACAGGGTGGAGGGGGCTCATAAAGGGTGGGGCCAGGCTGGGGGAAGGACTGCAAAAGGTTTGCTGGCCAGCCCTACCCCCTATTGGGGTGAGGGGACAATTAGGAGTGAGGGAGGCCGGGGAGAGGGACTGTGGGCTTATGGTGGTGGGGTGGGCTGATTGGGGGAGGGGCTGGCTACTGGGAAGGGGGTGGAGCATTTGGCCAGCCAGTCTCGCCCTTGATCAGGGTGGGAGAATCCAGTAGTGGGTAGTACTTATTAAAGGACTAGATGCATGGGGTGGAGGTTGTCCCTCAGCCCAGCCTGCACCCTCTCCAATCTGGGACCCCTTGAGGGATGTCCGACTGCCCATTTAGGCCAGATCCTAGTAGGACCAGGCCTAAATGGGCAGTCGGACATCCCTCTCACAATCCAGGACTGCTGGCTCCCAACTGCTTGCCTGCCTGCCTTCTTGATTGCCCCTAAGTGCTTCTGTCTGCTGCCAGTTTGATCACCCCCTAATCACTCCCCTGCCAGCCTGATTGATGTCTAACTGCTCCCCTGGCCAGCCTGTTTGCTCTTAACTGCTCTCCCCTGCAGGCCTGGTTGCCCCCAACTTCCTTCCTCTGCCAGCCTGGTCACCCCTAAATGCCCTCCCCTGCAGGCTTGATCACCCCCAACTGCCCTACCTTGCAGATATGGTCCCTCCCCACTGCCCCCGCCTGCTGGCCACCTTGTGGTGGCCATCTTGTGTCCACATAGGGGCAGCCATCTTTGACCACATTGGGGCAGCCATCTTATGTATTGGAGTGATGGTCAATTTGCATATTACTCTTTTATTAGATAGGATAGAGGCTTGGTACAGGAGTGGGAGCCAGTTGGTTTACCCTGGAGGGTGTCCCAGATGAGGTTGGGAGTTCCCTTGGGGCATGGGGTGGCCTGGGTGAGGGACCTGTGGTGGTTTGCAGGCTGGCCACACACCCCAGCAACCCAAGCGGAGGCCTTGGTATCTGAGATTTATTTATCTTCTACAATTGAAACTTTGTAGCCTTGAGTGGAGGCCTGGGTTGGCCAGGGTGTGCAGGAAGCTTGGCTTCCTCCATTGCCAGGGAAACCCAAGCCTCCTGCTCACTCCGTGACTGCCCATCTTGGTTGGGTTAATTTGCATACTTGCTCCTGATTAGCTGGTAGGCATGGCTTGTGATGTATTTGCATATTACTGTTTCATTAGATAGAATATCTTTGAGAACAGTAACTGGGACAAATGAGAAAAGAGCAGGTTTGAGCAGAGGAATAAGTAAAGCCCTAATGCTGGCCAGGGATCAGCCTCAGCTAACCACATAGAGAGCTCTTGGGTCAATGGTGAAAAAAGGAGACATATGTATCTGATTGGGCTGGTTGGCTGGCCACAGTGGGTGTCATAGCAACGGGTCTGGCACTATGGTCACTGACTTTTTATATATATAGAAATGGCCAATAAGCACATGACGATGTTCAACATTGCTAATCATTAGGGAAATGCATATCAAAGACCCTTAGTGGTTGTTTCAGCATTATGGTTGCTGACTTTTATATAGAGAGATTTTTATTGATTTTAGAGAGGAAAAGAGAAGGGGAGAGAGAAATAGCAATGATGAGAATCACTGATTGGCTGCCTCTTGCATGCCTCACTGGGGATTAAGCCCTGACTGGGAATTGAACTGTGACTTCTTGGTTCATAGGTCCGTGGTCGGCAAACTGAGGCTCTTTGGCCCCTTGAGTGTGGCTCTTCCACAAAATACCACGGCTTGGGTGAGTCTATTTTGAAGAAGGGGCGTTAGAAGAAGTTTAAGTTTTAAAAATTTGGCTCTCAAAAGAAATTTCAATTGTTGTACTGTTGATATTTGGCTCTGTTGACTAATGAGTTTGCTGACCACTGCTTTGGAGAAATGTCTACTCAGATCTTTTTTTATTTGGGTTCATTTTTCTTTTGTTGTTGAGTTCTAAGTCTTCTCTATGTATTCTAGATATTAACAGTTATTAGATACATAATTTACAAATATTTTCTCCATTCTCTGGATTGCCTTTGTCTCAATTGACTTTTAAGTAAATTATTACTTTACTGGTTGATTTTAGAGAGAGAGAGAAAGGGGGAGAGAAAGAGAGAAACATTGATTTTTTTTGTTGTTGTATTTATTTTTGCATTCATTGGTTGCTTGTTGAATGTGCCCTCACTGGAGATTGGACCCACAACTTTGGTATATGTACGATGATCTAACCCAGTGGTTGGCAAACTCATTAGTCAACAGAGCCAAATATCAACAGTAAAATGATTCAAATTTCTTTTGAGAGCCAAAATTTTTAAACTTCTAACGCCACTTCTTCAAAATAGACTCGCCCAGGCCGTGGTATTTTGTGGAAGAGCCACATTCAAGGGGCCAAAGAGCCGCATGTGACTCATGAGCCACGGTTGGCTGACCATGGCTCTAACCATGGAGCTACCTGGCCAGAGCCTACTCAGTTGATTGGTTTGTTTTGTTAATCCACACAGAGGATATTTTTTTCATTGATTTTTAGAGAGAGTGGAAGGGAGTGGGGTAGAGAGAAAGAAACATCAGTGTGAGAGAGACATATAGATTGATTGCCTTCTGCATGAACCAGTGACCCAGATACATGCCCTTGACAGGGAACTGAACTTATGATTCAGTGTGCAGGCGAACACTCTAACCACTGAGAGACACTGGTCAGGCTCAATGGACTTTTGATGAACCAACTTAAAATTTTCTAGTAGTCCAGTTTGCATATTTTTTCTTTTGCTGCTTTCATCTTGAATGTCATATCCAAGAAATCATTGCCAAATGTAATGTGGTAAAGCTTTTGCTCTGTATTTCCTTCTAAGAGTTTTATAGTTTTAAGTCTTACATTCAAGTCTTTAATTTTTACTTAATTTTTGTATATGGTGTTAAATAAAAGTACAACTTCAGTTCTTTGCATATGGACTCCAGTTTTCCCAACACCATTTGTTGAAAAGACTTTTTTCCTCCATGGTCTTGGCACCCTTGTCAAAAATTACTTGACCATGTTTGTGAGGGTTTATTCCTAGGTTTTCTATTGTATGTCTAGTCCACATGGTTGCCTGTATGTCAATACACACGTTTTTAAAATATATATATATATTTTTATTGATTTCAGAGAGGAAGGGAGATAGAAACATCAATGATGAGAGAGAATCACTGATCAGTTGGCTCCTGCACACCCCACACTGGGGATAAAGCCCGCAACCTGGGCATGTGCCCTTGACCAGAATCAAACCTGGGACCCTTCGGTCTGCAGGCCGACGCTTTATCCACTGACGAAGCCAAACTGGCTAGGGCAGTACTGCACTGTTTTGATTACTTTGGCTTTGTAGTTAAGTTTTGATATCAGAAAGTTTATTTCCATATTTGTTCTTTTTCAAAATTGTTTTGGTTATTCAGGATCTCTTGAGATTCCATATGCATTTTAAGATGAGGTTTTCTATTTTTGAGAGAGAAAAAAATTGCTGCTGGGGTTTTGTTAGGAATTGTGTTCAATCTGTAGATTGCTTTGAATAGTATGGACATCTTAATATTAAATATTATAATTTATGAGCATAGGATGTCTTTCCATTTGTGTCATCTTTAATGTTTTATAATTTTCAGTATACATGTCTTTTGATTCCTTGGTTGAATTTAGTTCTAAGTATTTTGTTTTTTGAAGCTATTGTAAATAGAATTGTTTTCCTAATTTCATTTTCATTGTTAGTGTATAGAAATGCAACTGAGTTTTGTGAGATTTTATATTTTGCTACTTTGCCGAATTCATCTAACTATACAGGATGTCTCCAAAAGATGTATACACACTTTAATAACTGATAGCTCAATTTTGAAAATGAAATACATTTTAATTTTAATAAACACTGCCTTTATAATTATTTTTTTTGGGGGGGAGACACTCTATATTAGTTCTAACAATGCAGTGTTTTTTGTTTTTGTGGAATCTTTAGTTTTCTACATAAAAGATCATATCATCCACAAACAGATATATGTTTTAATTATTTTCCAATTTGGATGTTTGTTGTCTTCCTTGCCTAATTGCCCTGGCTAGAACTTCCAGTACTTTATTGAATGGAAGTGGTAAAGCCAGACATCCTTACCTTGATCCTGATCTTAGAAAACACTTTTACTTCACCACTGAGAATGCTTGTTGCTGGTTGGCTGTTAGGTTAAAGTAGTTTATTTCTATTCCTAGTTTATTGGACTTTTTGGGTAATAATTAAAGAATGTTGAATTTTGCCAAATGCTTTTTTCTGTGAGATGATCACGTACATTTGTTCTGTTAATGTGGTGTATGACATTGATCAATTTCCACATGTTGAGCCATTCTTGCATTCCAGGATTAAATCCTACTTGGTATGTAATCCTTTTACTATGCTACTGAATTTTTTGAGTATTTTGTTGGGGATTTTTGGCATTAATGTATTTTTAAAATTTAATAAGTCTTTATTGTTCAGATTATTACAATTGTTCCTCTTTTTTCCCCCCATAGCTTCCCTCCACCTGGTTTCCATCCTACCATCTGCCCTTACCACCCCCCATTTCACTGACCTCATCCATAGGGTAAGATTTTTGTCCAGTCCCTTCCCATCCCTTCCATACCCCTTTCCCCCTGATAATTGTCAGTCCACTTCCTTTCTCTGCCCCTGATTCTATTCTATTTACCAGTTTATTTTGTTCATCAAATTTTTTATTCACTTGATTTTTAGATTCACTTGTTGATATACATAGATTTCTTGTTTATAATTTTTATCTTTACATTCTTCTTAAAGAATACCTTTCAGCATTTCATATAATATTTCTTATCTGTGAAGCTCTTTATCTGACCTTCAATTCTGAATGATAGCTTTGCTGGGTAGAGTAATCTTGGTTGTAGGTTCTTGCTATTCATTACTGTGAATATTTCTTGCCACTTCCATCTGACCTGCATAATTTCTGTTGAGAAATTATCTGACAATCATATGGGTGCTCCCTTGTAGGTAACTGTTTTTCTCTTGCTGCTTTTAATATTCTTTGTCTTTTGCTCTTGGCATTTTAATTATGAAGTGTCTTGGGGTGGTCCTCGTTGCATTCCTTTTGTTTGGGGTTCTCTGTGCTTCCTGGACTTGTAAGTCTATTTTGTTCACCAGGTGGGGGAAGTTTTTGGTCACTATTTCTTCAAATGGGTTTTCAGTATCTTGCTTTCTCTCTCTTTTTCTGGTACCTCTATAATTCGGATGTTTGTATGCATGAGGTTGTCCCAAAGGCTCTTTACATTATCTTAATATTTTTTTATTCTTTTTGCTTTCCCAGTTGAATGTTTTTTTAAATTAATCTTTATTGTTCAGTTTATTAATTACATTGTTCCCTTTTTCCCCCTATAGCTCCCCTCCACCCAGCACCCATCCCACCCTCCACCCTCACCTCCCCCACACTGTCCTCTCCCATAGGTGCATGATTTTTGTCCAGTCTCTTGCTGCACCTCCCACTCCCCTTTTCTCCCCAAGAATTGTCAGTCCATTCCCTCTCTGTGTCCATGAGTCTGTTATAATCACCAGTTTATCCTGTTCATCAGATTATTAATTCACTTTATTTTTAGGTTCCTTTGTTGATAGATGTGTATCTGTTGTTCATAATTTACATTTTTACCTTTTTCTTCTTCCTCTTTCTATAGAATATCTTTTAGCAATCCATATAATATTGGTTTGATGGTGATGAACTCCTTTTTCTTATCTGCGCAGCACTTTATCTGACCTGCAATTCTGAATGATAGGTTTGCTGGATAGAGTAACCTTGGTTGTAGATTCTTGCTATTCACCACTTTGAATATTTCTTGCCACTCCCGTCTGGCCTGCATCGTTTCTGTTGAGAAATCTGCTGACAATCATATGGGTGCTCCCTTATAGGTAACTGTTTTTCTCTTGCTGCTTTTAATATTCTCTCTTTATATTTTGCCCTTGGCATTTAAATTATGATGTGTCTTGGTGTGGCCCTCTTTAGGTTCCTATATTTTGGGGTTCTGTGCACTTCTTGGGCTTTTACGTCAATTTCTTTCACCAGGTGGGGGAAGTTTACAGTCACTATTTCTTCAAGTAGGTTTTCATTACCTTGCTCTCTCTCTTTTTCTGGCACCCTTATAATTCGGATATTGACATGCTTGAGGTTGTCCCAGAGGCCCCTTACACTATCTTCAATTTTTTGGATTCTTTTTGGTTCTTGCTTTTCCGGCTGAGTGGCTTTTGCTTCTTTGTATTTCAATTCTTTGACTTGGTTCTTGTGTTCGTCTGGACTGCTTTTAGGTCTTTGTATAATATTTTTATTTCAGTCAGTGTATGCTTCATTTCTAGTTGGTCCTTTTTCATATCCTCATAGGTCCTTCATTTCCTCGTAGGTCTTGTTCATTTTCTTGTAGGTCTTGGCCTCTTGCAAAACCTTATAACTGTGGTTTTGAATTCTATGTCTAGTCATCTTTTTTCCTCCATTTCTTTCACACCTGATTTCTTTCCGTTTCTCTGCATTGTGGCTGCTTTCCTGATTTGTCTGATTAGCTTTGTGTGGTAGATGTCCTCTAAGGGACAGTGACTCAGCCTCCCCAGTTACCTGAGGTGGATACTCTTACTGCAATCCTTTATGGGTTGTACAGTATTGTTGAAGTTAAGCCCAGCTTATTGTTGTTAGCACTAGGAGGGTTTGACCTCCAGGTCAATTGGCTGAGAGGGTCAGCTGTGTTTGGGTTGGATGGGCGGAGTCTCTGAGATGAGCAGGCAGCATCAGCTCTGCCCTATGCGGTGCGTGGGTCTCTGTGCTGGGTGGTAATGGCTGCAGGCACCTCCGAGAGAAAGCCGCCGCTGGTCTCCACCCGTTGCCAGACAACTCTGCCTCTCCCCAAATGAGTCCGCACACCCAAAGTCTCGCCCAGGGTTGTAAAACAAAGCAGTCCGGTGGTCTCCCAAACGAGGGAGCAAGTCACGAGTCCCCTCTGCGCAGTAACACACAAACTGCTGTTCCAAGTTTATGCGCACTCTCCTCAAGCTCGCAGACCTCTGCTGCGCCCGTGCCCGGGTTTTACCGCACCTACTCCGGACCTCGGACCTTGCCTGGAACTGAGGAACCAGTGCAGTGGGACGTCTTTGCCCTCCCCGTTGGAGAAAACCAGCTGGGTTTGCTGCCGCCTGCCCCTTTCCAATAGCGTGCGCATGGCTTCAAACCTCTCTCCACGTGTATCTTCAAGGCTGCGCTCTGCCGCTCCTCTGAGTCACAGTGTCCTATCTTTACTTTTATTTGTGGAATTTTCACTAAGCCAGCTTTCTGGTGATTCTGGATGATGTTTGTTTTGTTGTTGAGTTGTAGTTTGGGAATTGTTGTGTGGGACAGCAAAATAGGTGTTTACCTATGCCGCCATCTTGGTTCCTCCTCCCCCAGTTGAATGTTTTTTGCTCCTTTGTATTTCAAATCTTTGAATTGATTCTTGCGGTCCTCTAGTCTGCTGTTAGGTCTATGTATAATATTTTTTACCCTATTTCCCCCAAAGTAAGACATCCCCTGAAAATAAGACCTACTTCCAGTTTTGCCTCTTGCTGTAATATAAGGCATCCCCCCCAAAATAAGACCTCCCCAATAATATTTTTATTCTTGAAATGAAAAAAGCCTGGGCCACACAAGCAGTTATAAGGAAGTGGGTCGATTTAATGCTGTCACTTGTTATGAAAGGGAGCCAAAGAGGTCTGCTAGTCTGGGATGCAGCCAGCACTCACCATGCTAAAGACATGAAGAAATTTCTTCACAAAAGAAAAATAAATCAAATAATGATTCCCGCAGGAATGATGACCTATTTCCAGACTCTTGATATTGCAATAAACAAGCCATTCAAGGACAATTTGTGCATGGGAATTAATGACTACATTGAAAATAGAATGGAGAGAAATCAGTGTGGAAACTTTGTGAAACCTAAACTGCAAGAGGTTGTGACTTGGGTGAAGAATTCATGGGAGAAAATCATTGACAGTTGCATTGCAAATGCACTATGAGCAGGCTACCTTGATAAGTACTTATTTAAGGACAGTGTTATTGCTAAACATGAGAGATTTGGTCCACTGATTCTGAAAGAAATGGAGTCACAAGAAATTCACCAGGAAATTCAGGGTTTGGATTGTTATGATGTTCTAGAAGATGATGACATGACTGTCATTAAATAAATCTTACTTTGTGTTCATATTGGTAAATATCAGTATCAGTAAATGTACCATAGATTGTTGTACATGGAAATAATGGTAGTAACAAGAAATTCTTGATACCCTAGGATTCACAGTTTGTCTGGTTATGCTGGTTTGTGATGACAACTACTACCGTACCATATACAGATGATAATTTTCCTTTTTTTTTTTTTTGTTCAACAATAAATGTGTACCATATTCTTCTTCATGGAAAAATAAGACATCCCCTGAAAATAAGACCTAGCACATCTTTGGGGAGCAAAAATTAATACAGCACTGTCTTATTTGGCGGGAAACAGGGTATTTCAGTCAGTGTATGCTTAATTTCTAGTTGATCCTTTTTCATATCCTTGAGGGCCTCATTAAATTTATCGGCCTTTTCTAGGAAATTCTTGCAAAACCTTATAACTGTGGTTTTGAACTCTATATCCAGTCTTTTTCCTCCATTTCTTTCACTTGTGATGTTTCCTGGTCTCCGCATTTTCGCTGCTTTCCTGAGTTGGTCAAGTAGCTTTGTGTGGTAGGTGTTCTCTAGGGCACAGTGGCTCAGCCTCTCCAGTTACCTGAGGTGGACATTCTTGGTGCACCCCTTTATGGGCTGCACAGTCATGTTGTAGTTAAGCCTAGATTGTTGTTGGTATCACTGGGAGGGGTTGACCTCCAGGCCAATTGGCTGTGAGGATCAACTGTCTACACTGGAGAGCTTCTGTGCTCAGCTTGGATGAAGCAGAGTCTCAGGGCTGAAAAGTCAGCCTTGGTTTCCTGTCAGCCCTGCCCTAAGAGGCCCCTGGGTCTCAGTGTCCCAAGGCAATGGCTGCACATACCTCTGAGAGAAAACTGCCCTCGAGTTTTGCCTGCTGCCAGACAGTCCAGTTTCTCCCCAAATGAGTCTGGATACCCAAAGTCTCACCCAGAACTGGGGTACAGGAGATTTTGTTTCCCTCCTGAACAAGAGAGCCAGCCACACGCTCAGCTGCCCGCCCTCTCTACCAGCTCACGTGCACCTCCGCAGCCCCAAGTCTTGCCGGAACTGGACTTCAGCGCAGTGGGGAGCCTTTGTTTCCCTCCTTGAGACAGCCAGCCGTGTATTCAGCTGCTTGCCCTTTCCACATGCGTCTCCACATCTCTGCCTTCTGCAGCTCCTCTGATTCTGTTCCTTTTCTCTTTCCTTCTAGTTGTAGAATTTACACTTAGCCAGCTTTCTGGTGGTTCTGGATGATGTCCATTTTGTCTTTTAGTTGTAGTTTTGAAATTGTTGTGTGAGGCAGCAGTATAGGTGTTTACCTATACCGCCATCATGGTTCCTCTCCCCAGCCAGACTTTGGCATCAATATTTATAAAATGTATTGGTCTGTCATTTTTTTCTTGTCTTTTTTGTCTGGCTCTGTTATCAGGGTTAACAGAGCCAGGCAAAAAATGAGTTACAAAGTGTTACCTTTTCAATTTTTTGTTTTGGTAAAGTTTAGAGTATCCTATCTAATAAAAGAGTAACATACAAATGTGACCGTATCTTGGCTCCTGATTCGCTATGCTACCAGCCAATCAGGAATGGGGGACGGGGCCGCGCAGTGCATGATCCTGCCTCTCCCGCTGCCTCTGCATGGCCTGGGGAATGAGCCATGGGCCGGGGAAGTGGATACTGCGCTGGTGGTCCCGGCAAGCCCGCGGTGCCAGTTCCCAGGCCGCGCGAAGGCACGGCAGAAAGGCCAGCTACCGCCGTGCTTTGCCATGGGCACCTGGGGTCCGAGATCGCGAAGGGCGCGAGCGCGGGGGTCCCAGATCGCCAGGGCACACACGAAGGGTGGGGCCGTGGGAGGCCGGGGGGAAGACTGACTACTGCCATGCTTCGTTGCGGGCGCCTGGGGTCCCAGATTGTGAAGGGTGTATGCACACGGGGGTCCCAGATCGCCATGGTGGAGGGGCCAAGGCAGAGGCCGTTAGGGGTGATCAGACCAGGAGGGGAAGGCAGTTGGGGGTGATCAGGCCAGGAGAAGTGGGCAGTTGAGGGTGATCAGGCTGATGGTGGGGGGCAGTTGGAGCCGAGCAGGCCGGCAGAGGGGACCAGTTGCAGAGTGGTTAGCAAGCAGAGTGGTTAGGGGTGATCAAGCAGTCAGGCAGGTGAGCAGTTAGGAGCGGATTGCAAGGGGATTGTCCAAGTGCCAGTTTAGGCCCGATCCCACAGGGACCTGATTGGAGAGGATGCAGGCCGGACTGAGAGACAACGCCCACCCCCACACCCCATGTGCACAGATTTCTTGCACCGGGCCACTTGTTGGTAAATAATTCGTTAAATGTTTGGTAGAATTCACAAGTGAAGCCATTAGATCCTGGGCTATTATCAGATTTTTAAAAAATATATTTTATTGATTTTTTACAGAGTGGAAGGGAGAGGGATAGAAAGTCAGAAACATCGATGAGAAACATCGATCAGCTGCCTCTTGCACGCCCCCCACTGGGGATGTGCCCGCAGCCAAGGTACATGCCCTTGACCGGAATCGAACCCAGGACCCTTCAGTCCGCAGTCCGACGCTCTATCCACTGAGCTAAACCGGTCTCGGCTATTATCAGATTTTTAAATTACTGACTCAATTTCCTTACTAGTTATAGGTCTACTCAGACATTGTTTCTTCATAATTCAGTCATAATTGTGTTCTAAGAATGTCTGTTTCATCTAAGTTATCTAATTTGTTGATGTACAATGTTCTCTTATAATCCTTCTTATTCTTGCATAACCAGTAGTAAATTCCCATTTCTCATTTTAAAAATTTGAGTCTTTGGTTTTTTAGTTTGTCTTGCAAAAGTTTTGCCAATCTTGTTGATCTTTGCAAAGAACCAATTTTTTAAAACATATTTTATTGATTTTTTTTACAGAGAGGAGGGGAGAGGGATAGTTAGAAACATTGATGAGAGAGAAACATCAATTGGATGCCTCCTGCACATCCTCTACTGGGGATGTGCCCACAACCAAGGTACATGCCCTTGACCGGACTCGAACCTGGGACCTCTCAGTCCGCAGACTGATGCTCTATCCACTGAGCCAAACCAGTTAGGGCACAAAGAACCAATTTATAGTTTCATTTGTTTTTTATAATTGTTTCCTAATCTCTGTTCTAATCTTTATTATTTCCTACCTCCTGCTAGTTTTGGGTTGTTTTTTTTCTGGTTCCTGAAATTGTAGTTAGGTTGTTGATTTGAACTCATTTTTTTTTTATGTAAACATTCATAGCTCTAAATGTCTCCCTTAATACCATTTTCACACATTTTCTTTCATTCATCTTTATGTTGTTTTTTTTCTAATTCCCTTTGTGGTTTTGTCTTTGTTCCATTGGTTGAATATGTTGTTTAATTTCTACAAATGTGTGAATGTCCCAGTTTTACTTTTGTTGATTTCCAACTTTATCCTGTTGTGGTCAGGATGTTTTGTATAATTACCTCTTAAAAATCTGTTACTTCATTTGTGGCCTAACCTGGAAAGTGTCCTAAGTGTACCTGAAAAGAATGTATGGTAGTGTTGGGTAAAGTATTCTATATAGGGCTATTATAGTTGTTTTTTTTTTTTGTTATGTCATCTATTTTCTTACTTCTGTCCGGTTGTTCTATCCATTAACGAGAGTTTCTCACTTCAGTTGTCTTTTGCTTCATATATTTAGCTTGTCTGTCATTAGGTGTGTGTTTGTAATTGTTATATATTCTTGCATTACCATTTTGAATTCCCACAACCAAACCAAACACTTAAACAGTTCTCATCAGCTCCCTCTGATTCCTCTCCAAACCGCCGTGAAGCAGACACATCAGGGAACATTATTATTATACAATGAAAGCTAGAATCAGGAATGTGAAGTGTGACCCAAGGTTTAAAAACAAATACCCACACTCCCCTTGCCCCCCAAAGAAGAAGAGCAAGGAGGCTTTGAATGTTAATTATATGACACTGGCCAATTTGAGACCCCTACCCTATCTTCCATTGGGAATCCAGGCACATAAATATACTATGCACAGCAGTCAGGACTAATCAATAATCTCACCCCCTCACCCTTAAACTTGCCCTTATAAATCTAGTTTTGATTTAACCTGTATTCGTTTAGGACCAAACTGTTCTCTCTTTAACCAATGACCAGTCTCCCTTTAGCTTACAAATCAAATAAGATAACCCATAAAGCAAGAAGGCTCAAAAACACAAAGGGAAAGCCAATACCATGAATGCTATAAACATTTCATTTTATTTTTTAAGAAAGTAGCTTCAGAAAAAGAGGAAAATAATCTAGATCATTTATTTATATATATATATTTTTAATAAAAACCTTTACATAATCTTCATGCATAAAGATCCAGGAGTAGCCATGTTGTCTGTCCCAAGCTGTTACCTGGGGCTCCCCTAGCTGGCAGGAGTGTAGTGAAGGCCCCCTGCCTGCCCCCGAAGTCTGCCTCAGTGATGGTTTTACCTTCTGGGGCTGTAGATGGTGGGTGAGAAATGCTTTGGGCTAGAATGGGAGGAACAGGAAGGGCTCCCCAACCTGCCAGGTTTTATATATGCTCCCAGGCAAATCCAGACATGAGGCCTAGCAAGATGACTGAAAACCAGGGACTGAGTCCTGGGAGCTGTCCAGAGAACTTGGATCTGTGACCAACGGCTCCTGCACACAGGAGCAGGGAAGGCTTGATGTTCACAAAACACTCAAGGCAGGAACAAACAAGCCTTGGAGATCTATCCCTCCACAGCAGGCACTCACAGGAAGACTGTTCCGCTTCCTAACTCAGTCCAATTCTCTCTTGACTCTACATCACAGTGTTAACTCATCAACCTACTTGAGAGATTCTCCTTCCTCCTGTGGATAGTTCGTCTGTTAAGGAAGGACACATTTGTCCTACTATCTGTCCTACTCCTAGAGTCCCAGTGTGAAGGGCTGGGTTAGGAGTGGGTAGCAGGTTGGCATGTAGGGTCACAAGACACAGAATGGCCGAGGGTGGAAAAGAATTCCCTGGTTCTTTGAGGGGATTCTGCCAAAGGTGCCTTATTGACTCTTTTTAGAAAAGGAAAAAATGAATGATCTTGAGTATGGTAAAAAGAGACGTGGCTTCTTTTTTTTGGGTTCCGAAAGCCCTTATTTCATGTTCTGCATTAAGGAAACCCTGAACAATGGGAGGACACTGCTTTGTGTGGCAGGATGGGAGGACGGATTCTGCAGCCAATTCAGAGGATGACAAACAGTGCTGATCAGCTCAATGCAGGGGACTTCTGTGTGGCGAGTGAGAATGAGCATGTAAGTGTGGGAGGAGCCCGGGGCTCACTGGCTCCCAACAGTCAGTTCTTGAAGAGTCAGTTCTCGAAGGTAGGACTGTGTGAGGCTGCGCAGTTCCTCCAAGGCATAGTCCTCAGGCATGGGGAGTCGGCCAATGTGGGGAGCCAACAGGCGCAAAGGGACCCGCTGAAGATCTGGCGTTGAGTCAGAGGTTGCATCAGGGGCATGCTGAAGGCTCAGCACCACCCGCAAAAGGTTGGCTAGACGTTTGGCCATGTCTGGAGAGAAAAAGTGGAGTGAGCACAAAGGATGGAAGATGGGGAAGGGAGCACAGGGTGTATGTGTGTGTAATAATCGTAAAGACAGGGGGCAAGCAAGCAGAAAGCAGGGAGAGGCTAGAGGCTTACCTGACTGAGCCAGGCGATCCTTGGCATTGTAACACTGGATCTGCTCTATCCGGTTGCATAGTGAGGTCACTTTGGTTTGTAACTGCTCCAGCTCATAACCTGAGCACTCCACCTATAAAAACGCAGAGAGCTGAAACCGGTTTGGCTCACTGGATAGAGCGTCGGCCTGCGGACTACAAGGTCCCAGGTTCGATTCCGGTCAAGGGCATGTACATTGGTTGCGGGCACATCCCCAGTGTGGGGTGTGCAGGAGGCAGCTGGTCGATATTTCTGACTTTCTATCCCTCTCCCTTCCTCTCAAACGCAGAGAAACCAGTAGGAGCTCCCATCACCACAATCTTATCCAGACTGACTGCAAAACTCTGAAACAACAGTGAGGTGAGGGAGGGAAACCCACAAAGCTGGCTGGCAGTGCCATGTCACCACCATCCTGCCTACTTGCTGAGAATAAGGCATGGTGTTAGCAGGAACGCACAGAAGGAAAGGAACACAGTGTAGAGTCTTGGATTGGACTCCAGAACTTGATTCTTTCTCCCCCTACCCCCGTTATTTTTTATTATTTTAGAAAGGGAATGGGGAGGGAGGGTGAGAGGAGGAGGTGGGGAGAGGGAAAAAGAAAAAATGAGACAGACAGACATTGATCAGTTGCTTCTTGTATGCACACTGACTGGGGATCTAACTTGCAATCTAGGTATGTGCCTGACCAGGAATCAATCCCGAAACCTTCTGGTGTATTGGACAATGCTCCAACCAGCTAAGCCAAATTGGCCAGCACCAGAACTTGATACCTAACCTTTATACTCTATTGCCTTTAACCTTAAAAGAATAATCTTCCCAAAAGGAGCTCATGGCAACCTAAAGAGACCATAACTATAACATGGTCAGGTATGCTAGCAGACAAGTACACCAAATATTTTGGTAGTAAAAGAGGACGGGAGGGAGGGAGAGAGAGAGAAGAAACTTAACTCTTCCCAGGGGAAAAAAGAGAGAAGTAGTGCTTACACTAATCTAGTTTTTAAAGGATGAAAGTGTGGAGTTAAAGAGTGGAAGAAAACAAGATTTGCTAGAAACATCATGAGTAATTCAGTGTGCATAGAGCAGGTTCGTAAGGGTGGAATGTGGGTTAGAAGTGGTAGAAGTTAAGGCAAGAGTGTAAAAAGGTAAAAGCCTCTACAGGGGCTTGAGTACTGTTTAGTAGTTTGGTCTCTATACTGTAAACAATGGAGATCTATCTTTATGATTACTGAGATTGATACATTAAAATGAAGACTGAATAACTGTAATGCTTGCCATCTTAAAACATAACAAATGATGTGTGAATTGTCCTCATCAAATCTCTGACTTTCTGTAGCTCTCATTCCAAGCTTAATCAAAGTAGGGCTGGACAAGAGTGAGAGACTGACTACAGAGAAACTGCAGAAAGTCTATTGTACACACTTATTTGGTAATAAACACAAAGAAGTTTTTTAAATTTTGATACAGCTGCTCAGACCTACGAAGTCTCTTTAAGAGCCAAGGAAGAGGGAGCCAGGCAGTGGTTAAGGAACACAGGTACCTGCTGGACCTGGTGGACCATCTCAAGGACTCGAAGGTAGTCCAGGTAAACAAGGCCGGAGGTCTCCCAGTCCTGGATTAGGCCACTGCGCTCTGGAGGTGCCAGGTCTTCCAAGAACCCCTTTAGGTAGTCATAGTTCTCATTAATGATGGCATCTGAAAAACAAAATGCCGAGCACCATGTCTGCACAAGTACAGGGTCCCCAAAATGAGGAAGGGCATGGCAGAAAGCCAGGATAGGAAGGAAGAAGAAACGATGTTGGGTCAGACTTCAGATTTTCAAGTAGTTATTTGAAATTTTCTAAAAAAAAAGTGAAGAATTTCTGGTGTTGCGAATAAAATTCTCTATCTAAACAAAGCTTAACATAATTAGCACATGCCAATAATATCCCTGGAAAATGATAACAACAGTATTGTTGTCTACCCAGCCCTGCCCGCTAGCCCCTCATATTGGCCAAGGCTTGTCTACATGGACAGCTTTCACAAGGTGTGGTCTGATTCACGTCTGAGCATTTCTGATTTACTATGAGCATCTCTGGCCTGACTTGCCATGGAGTTCAGAGGGTGGAATAATTTGGGGTTATTCCAGGAGCCGCAGACCCGAGTGAAGCACTCACCAGAAGCTAAGTGCCGGATGACAAGTTTGTGGCAGTGGTTCCAGTGACCAGCTTTAAATAAATAGAGGGCCTCCAAGTGCCTGTTGGATTCCATGTGTGCTCGCACTGCTTTGGCCTCATGAATCCACTCAGCAGGCACACAAAGCTTCTGGGTCAGGAAAGTCTCCTTAGCCCAAGATTCAGGGGTCTCCAATAGTTGGCAGTGCCGGGTAAGTAGCTCTCGAACAGCCCTCTCGCGTAGGCTGTAGGAAGAGAGAAAATGAGGAAGAGAGAGGAATGAATCTCATCTTCACTGATGGAGAAGGAAGGCTGCCTCAGACAGCTCAAACTGGGACAATTTTCTCAAACTTCAGGTCTTGATCCTTAGTGGATCACTCAAACTTCACTAAAAATAAAACAAACAAACCCAAAAGCCAATATATCAGTATTTACTTTTTAAAAAATTTTAAATCCTCACCCAAGGATATTTTTTCCATTGATTTTTAAAGAGTGGGAGGGGGAGAGACAAAATAGAGAAACATCAATGTGAAAGAGACCCATCCATTGGTTGCCCTTTGCACACCCTGACCAGGGCCGGGGGATCAAGCCTACAACCAAGGTACAAGCTCTTGATTGGAATTGAACCCAGGACCCTTCAGTTGCAGACCGACACTCCATCTACTGAGCTAAACTAGAGCAGCATTTATATTTTAAATAGCACAGAATAGAAAGTATCTATGCACATTGTATTTTCATGGTTAAAAAAGTCTGAAACTAATACTCTAGGAAAGGCTTTGCCTAGCTAGGATTGCTCCTTTATTTCCTTTCTAGTAACAGATCAGGACTGGGATAGGGAGTTCTATACTCCACAGAGCAGTCCTTTGTGGTTCATTTCTAACCTTCTCCCACAGGGTCAGTACAAGTATGCAAAATTGTTGTAAATCTCTTCCTGGTTCTTTTTTATTTCCTCGTTCTTTTTTCTCAAAGCCATCAGCCTTCCTAATTCATTTTTCCCATTCACCTCTAGATTTAGGCTAAACTCACTTTGTTTTTCTCAAGGTCCCGTGAGGAGAGGCCTTTTCTGCCTGATCAAAGTGACCAGCCATTTAGTTTCAATCCAAAATTATTCTCATTTTAGATTCTTCTCTGAACTCCTAGGCTTTACAAGAATTCCCAATCTCACAATTGCCTCTCCCCACTCCCCACCCCATCTCACCCCAGCAAACAGGGTCTGCTTCCCACAGCCAACTTTGAATTATTAGTCGTCAAATCAGCCTGCCTTCTACCATGTGAAATTCCCTGTATCCTAAATAATAAAAGGCTGATATGCAAATTGTTCCTTTGGGAGTTCGCTATAACGTGCACTGACCACCAGTGGGCGGCACAGAATGATGGAAAGCTCCAGCCAGCAGCCCGGGAAGGAAGGCCCCAGATGGTAGCCAGAAGGCCCCCATTGGCCCTAGGGACCCTACCCATGCATGAATTTCGTGCATTAGGCCTCTAGTGTCTATTTAAACTCACAGGGAAAGTCTGAGGTCATTTGCTTCCAGGAAGGGAAAATGAAAGCAAAACCCCTTAAAGGGAAGGCTGCACTAGATGCTTTATACTTTTGCTCCTTTAATCTCCTAGTCACCTTTGAAAGGGGATTAATACTATAATTTTATAGATTAAAACTGAGGCTTGGAGAGTACTTTACCCTAGGTCAAAATGAGTACATGGTGGATACAGAATTCAGGCAACTCTGACATCAACAAAACTAACTTCTTTCTATACCACAAAACATTACAGATAGCGCAGCATAGTGATTAAAAGCACAGGCTCTGGGTGTTTTGAGTTGTTGGAGCCTCCCTCTGCCATTTACTAGATATCTGACTCTGAGCGATGGTTATTTAATCTCACTGTGCCTTGGACTGCTCATCTGTAAAATAAGTAAGAGTGTCTATCTCATGAGAATTAAACAAGTCAATATTTGTAAAGTACAACAGAGTATAAACATTTTTAAAAAATATAAAACAAAATACTATATAAATGCTTGTTTTGCTATTATTGTACTGCCATGCTGCCACCATTAAGAAAACCCCTCCCAAAGTCACAGCACAAGAAAAGGGAACCAAAACATTACGCATCTAAGCAAGGTTATACTGGTAAATGCAGTATTATCAAACTTGAAAACTTGAGGGGTGGAGTGGCTGGATGTCAAAGAAAGGCCAGAGAGGGAGAAAACCAGTAGAAAAAAGCAGGGGCCCTCCCTACTAAGCCAACTGCATTAGACCCACTGAGACAGCTCCGCCAACACTATTTCTGCATATAGTAGTGCCCTCCCCCTTATCTGAGGGAGACACATCCAAGACCCTAGTGGATGGCAGCTATGATGGATAGTACTTAATCCTATATTTAAAAACATAGGTATGTTTTTCCTATACATACCTATGATAAAGATTAACTTAAAAATTAGGCACAATAAGAGGTGAACAATAACTAGCTATAAAATTGAGCAATTATAACAATAATCTATATACATAAAAGCCCAGTGACTGGAATGGCAAAACAACCAGTGACTATGGCAGCCAACCAGCCTGATCTGGGCCCCAATCGCCCCCTTCCCCCCCACAATGGGCCCTCAATATACTGATTGGGGGCGGGGATAGCCAATTGTCCACAGCACTCCCCTCACCGCCAGCCCAATGGGCCCCCATGGGGGCTGGCCAGCCGGCCAGACCCCACCCATGCACGAATTCATGCACTGGACCTCTAGTACTATAATAAACGTTATGTGAATGTGATATCACTCTTTCTCAAAATATCTTACTGGACTGTACTCACCTTTTTACTTAAAGGAAACACTTTATGGATTCTCTGTGGCATACCCAAATCGCCACCATTAATGCTCTTGTGCTTTGGTGCTTTACTTACCATTAGTAAGTAAAGTACGGGTTACTTGAACACACCTACTGTGATACTGAGACAGTTGATCTGATAATCAAGATAGCTACTAAGTGACTAACAGGTGGGTAGCATATACAGCATGAATATGCTGGACAGTGCAAGATTTCATCATGCTGATCAGAATGATGTACAATTTAAAACTTATGATTTATTTATTTCTGGGATTTTCCATGTAATATTTTTGTATTCCAGTTGACTGCAGTTAACTGAAACCTTGGAAAATAAAACTGCAGATAAAGGAGGTACGACTGTAATTCTAAACACGCCACTTAAATACATCTCTGCCGAATGTAATGGAGTTTCCCCATCCAGGCATACCCTTTCCTTTCCACTGACTCATTTTATATTCTAATTTTCTCAAGTTCTCTGAACCTTTCTAAAGATTCTCTGCAGTTCCCAGAGATCTCTTGTCCCTTCTCAGACTACTGAGAGGTCTTAAAATAAATAATAAAATTTGAGCTCAACCAAAGACAGTTTAATTTCTCGCCTGTTCACATGAATATAGACACTCTGGGCTGTTGGTTGAATGGTCTTAAGGTTTATCACAAGGCTGGACCCAAAATACATTCTAAACACTTACTTGCTGAATTCAACACTAAGACTAACTCCTTTGGCACTGCCCTGCAGTGTAACATGCACCCAGTGGGTTTGATGGCTTATCACTCACCTTGAGTTGTCTATGTGCAAGAGGACAAAGATGGCCCATTCCCAGAGCCCCTCACTTTCCAGTTGGCCAGCATAACTGGCCTGCAGCACACCCTCACACTGCTCTGAGAGATGGGTGTAGTTAAGAGCCCGCAGCATCTCCCACAAATGCCAGCTTAGGCGATAGTCCAATGGATCTGCTGTTATGCTTCGAGGCTCCAGCAGTTGGTTGAGATCATAATGCCTAAAAAGGAGAATGTTCTAAGAGTTACCATATCCAGACAACAGACCATTTGCACTGGATGTCAACTGGTTTTGACTCAGAGGACAACAAAGGCAGGCAGCTGACAGCAGAAGCATTTATGCCTCATAGTCTCCTTCTGACACTGCTGCATCTAAGTTAAGCCAGATTATAAAACCTACCAAAATAAAAAAGACACACCTTCTCTTCTATGGTTATGTGATCTAACAGGTTTGCTAATATTTGTTTGGCCTATATATTCCACCATCTTCATACAGGGAGTTACCACAGCTCTGACCCTTCCATTCGTTAATTATAGTGTCAATCACTTTTCTTAACCATTTTAAAAACACATACCTTAGTACCTTTCAAACTGTTCTATCTGAAGCTCTTGAAGTGCTAATTCCTGTTTGTTTAAATAGCTAACTAGTCTTCATGACTAGTAAACTATAGTCTGTATGTTGACTCGGATATGGCTTATAATTTTTACCTTTGGTTTTGTCTGCAGTGGGTATTATTCTTTATATATTAAGTGTCCCTACACTGACATTTACTTTTCTTCCGCTGGGGAGCCAGTTTATGTGTTAAGTTCCTAGCTTGGAATTCCCAGATCATAAGAACTGTATAAACTAAGATAGCACACCTGCAAGTTTTAAGGATCTGGAGCTTAGATTCCCAAGCAGTAACTTTTCCCTGTCACCTTAGATCCCAGACATTTTATAACTTCCTAACACCTCTCTAAATAACAAGTAGAGTTCTTCTTAGCCAGTGCTATCAAAATGAAGTTTGTGTGAAGATGAAAATGTTCTATAACTTTTTTTTAAAATATATATTTTATTGACTTGTACAGAGAGGAAGGGAGAGGGATAGAGAGTTAGAAACAATAATGAGAGAGAAATATCGATCAGCTGCCTCTTGTACACCCCACACTGGGGATGTGACTGCAACCAAGGTACACACCCTTGACCAGAATCGAACCTGGGACCCTTCAGTCCTCAGGCCGATGCTCCATCCACTGAGCCAAACCGGTTAGGGCTATAACCTGTCTTGATCAATATGATAGTCAATAGCCACATGTAGCTATTAAATACTTAAATAAGGCTAGTGTGAATAAGTAAGTTTTTAAAATTTAACTCACAATTCACATATACTGGACAGTGCAATTCTAGATTATTTTTAAGGGACAGGATGTAGATTTTATGTAAGGGTTTTTGTCATAACAAGTTCACCTTTCATGAGAATAAGGTTTACTATCTTCATTCTGGCTTTGGTCTCTTTATTTCTGACAACTTCATATATCTCTCCTCTTATAAAAAACTGACATATAATAAACTGCACATATTGAGTATATATTTAAACTCTACAGTTTTGCTAAGTTTTAACATATCTATACACATGTGAAACTATCTCCAAGCCAGGACAACAAATATACACATCACCTCCAAAATTTTCCTTTTGCCCCTCTAATCCTTTTCTTCTATGCCTCCCTAATAACCAGTTCTCCTTTCAGTCATTATAGATCAGTTTGTATTTTCCAGAATTTAACATACACTGAAATAAATAGTAGATACACTTTATAGGGTATTCTTTGTATTTTTCCCCTCTCCTTTTTCAAAACTAAATAAAATTGTCTTCTGATTCATTATGTTTTGTGTATCAAAAGTTAATTCCTTTTAAATGCTGAACAGTATTCCATTGTACAGATGTACCAAATTTGTTTATTCATGTAACTGATGATGAAAATTTTGGTTGTTTTCAGTTTTGGATCATTATAAATAAAGCTGCTATCATCAGCACTTAGCATATGCTTTCACTCCCATTGGATAAATCCCTAGGAGTTAAATGGCTGGACCATTTGTAGGAGTATGCTTAGCTTTTTAAGATGCCATGTTTTCCAAAGTGCCAATATTATTTTCCATCAGCAGTGTATGGAAGAAATTCCAATTGCTCTACATCCATGACAATTGGTACAGTAGGTTTCTTTAATCCTTAGCCATTCTTAGATGGGTAGTGGTATCCCAAGATGGCTTTAATTTGCATGTCCCTGTTGTCTATGCTCAACATCTTCTCATGGCTTGACATCCAGATCTTTGGTGAAACATCTGCTGAGATATTTTGCCCAATTTTTTAATTGGGTTCTGTGCTTTCTTATTGAATTCTGAGAGCACTTTAAAAAATATATATATATATATTTTATTGACTTTTTTACACAGAGGAAGGGAGAGGGAAAATCAGAAACATCGATGAAAGAGAAACACTGATCAGCTGCTTCTTGCATACCCCTTTACTGGGGATGTGCCCGCAACCAAGGTATATGCCCTTGACCGGTATCGAACCTGGGACCTTTCAGTCCGCAGGCTGATGGTCTATCCACTGAGCCAAACCAGCTTTGGCTAAGAAGACTTTATTATGTTCTGGATACAAGTTCTTTACCACATATATAAATTGCAAATATGTTCTCCCAATCTGTCTTTTCATTCCTTAACAGGCTTCCAATGAGCAATTAAAAAAAAAAGTATATTATTGATTTTTTACAGAGAGGAAGGAAAAGGGATAGAGAGCTAGAAACATCGACAAGAGAGAAACATTGATGAGCTGCCAGGTCCTGCACACCCTCTACTGAGAATGTGCCTGCAATCAAGGTACATGCCCTTGACTGGAATCGAACCTGGGATCCTTCAGTCAGAAGGCAGACTCTCATCACTGAGCCAAACTGGTTAGGGTGTAATGTGTAATTGTTTTAAATTTAACATTAAGTTTATGATCCATTTCAAACTAGACGAGTAATAGAGGTAACAAATGAAACAAAAAACTGAGACTAATCAAGAAAAATGAGAGAAGACACTTATTAATATCAGGAAAGAAAAAGACAAAGTTACAGATCCTACAGACATTTAGAAAGGATAATAAAGCCCTAGCTGGTTTGGCTCAGTGGATAGAGCATCAGCCTGTGGATCAAAGGGTCCCAGGTTCGATTCCTGTCAAGGGCACATACCTGGGCTGCAGGCTCCTCCCTGGCCCAAGCCCCGCTCAGGACATGTGCAGGAGGCAACCAGTCAATGTGTTTCTCTCACGGTGGTATTTCTTTCTGTCTTTCCCTCCCTCTTCTATTCTCTAAAAAAAAAATTAATGGGAAAATATCCTCAGGTGAGGATTAAAAAAAAAAAAAAAAAGGATTAACAAAGAAATGTTATCATTTTATGCCAATAAATTTGGTGACTTTGAATTAGACAAATTCATTGGAACAAATTATCAAAACTAACTCAAGAATATATAAAGGAGGCGGAGAACCAAGATGGTGGCATACATTAAACACCTATTGTGCTGCCCTGCGCAACAATTCCAAAACTACAACATAACAACAAAACAAACATCATCCAGAATCATCGGAAAGCTGGCTGAGTGAAAATTCCACAAATAAAAGTAAAGGTGGGACACTGAGAAACAGAAGAGTGGCGGAGCGCAGCCTTAAAGATACGCACGGAGCCAGAGTAGGGCTGGCAGCAGCAACCCCGGCTGGATTTCTCCAATGGGAAGGGCAGAGACGTCCCACTGTACAGATTCCCTAGTGCCAGGTGAGGTCCAAGGTCCAGGGTACGCACCCTAAAAGCCGGGCGCGGCAGAGGTCTCCGAGACTGAGGAGAGTGCACGTAGCCTGGAACAGCAGTTTTGCGCATAAAGTGCGCGACACCACAGATGCGCGACTTGCCCCCTGGTTCGGGAGACCACCAAACTGCTTTGTTTTACAACCCTGGGCGAGACTTTGGGTGTGCAGACTCATTTGGGGAGAGGCAGAGTTGTCTGGCAACGGGTGGAGACCAGCAGCAGCTTTCTCTTGGAGGTGCCTGCAGCCATTACCACCCAACACAGAGACCCATGCACTGCATAGGGCGTAGCTGATGCTGACGATGCCTGCTCAGCTCAGAGACTCTGCCCATCCAACCTGAACACAGCTTCCCTGCACAGCCAATTGGCCTGGAGGTCAAACCCTCTAGGGCTAACAATAACAAGCTAGGCTTAAATTAAAAAATACTGTACAACCCATAAAGGATTGCAGTAAGAGTATCCACCTCAGGTAACTGGGGAGGCTGAGCCACTGCCCCTTAGAGGACATCTACCACATAAAGCTAATCGACCAACTCAGGAAAGCAGCCACCATGCAGAGACATGGAAAGAAATCAGGTGTGAAATAAATGGAGGAAAAAAGACGACTAGACAACTAGACATAGAGTTCAAAACCACAGTAATAAGGTTTTTCAAGAGGCTCCTAGAAAAGGCCGATGAAGTTAATGAGAACTACGAGGAAATGAACAAGACCAACGAGGAAATAAACAAGACCAATGAGGAAATGAATGAGACCTACAAGGATATGAACGAGACCCTCAAGGATATGAAAAAGGACCAACTAGAAATCAAGCATTCACTGACTGAAATAAAAAATATTACACAAAGTCCTAAAAGCAGTCCAGAGGCCGCAAGAACCAAGTCAAAGATTTGAAATACAAAGAAGCAAAATCCACTCACAGCTGGAAAAAGCAAGAAACAAAAAGAATTCAGATGATTGAAGATAGTGTAAGGGGCCTCTGGGACAACCTCAAGCATGCCAACATCTGAATTATGGGGGTGCCAGAAAAAGAGAGAAAGCAAGACAATGAAAACCTATTTGAAGAAATAGTGACTGAAAACTTCCCCCACCTGGTGAAAGATACTGACTTAAAAGCCAAGAAGTACACAGAACCCCAAAATATAGGAACCTAAAGAGGACCACACCAAGACACATCATAATTAAAATGCCAAGAGCAAAAGATAAAGAGAGAATATTAATAACAGCAAGAGAAAAACAGTTAGTTACCTATAAGGGAGCACCCATACGATTGTCAGCGGATTTCTCAACAGAAACGATGCAGGCCAGATGGGAGTAGCAAGAAATATTCAAAGTGATGAATAGCAAGAATCTATAACCAAGATTACTCTACCCAGCAAAGCTATCATTCAGAATTGAAGATCAGATAAAGTGCTTCGCAGATAAGAAAAAGCTAAAGGAGTTCATCACCACCAAACCAATATTATATGAAATGCTGAAAGATATTCTTTAAGAAAAGGAAGACGAAAAAGGTAAAAATGTAAATTATGAACAACAAATACACATCTATCAACAAATGAATCTAAAAATCAAGTGAATTAATAATCTGATGAACAGGATAAACTGGTGAATATAACAGAATCATGGACATAGAGAGGGAATGGACTGACAATTCTTGGGGAGAAAAGGGGTGTGGGAAGTGCAGCAAGAGACTGGACAAAAATCTTGCAACAACGGGAGAGGACAGTGGGGGGCGGGAGGGGTAGTGAGGGCAGAGGGTGGGATGGGTACAGGGTGGAGGAGAGTTATAGGGGATAAAAAAGGGGGAACAATGTAATTAATAAACTGAACAATAAAGATAAAAAATGTATTTGTTGAAGAATTAAAACAAATAAAAGAAAAAAAATATAGAAAACCTCAACAGCTCTATATCTACTTTTTAACTGTTACTCGAGGATATGCTTTTATTGATTTGAGAGAGAGAGAGAGAGAGAGAATAAAAGATCAATTTATTTCTTGGTATGTGCCCTGACCAGGAATCAAACCTGCAACCTTTCAGTGCAGGAGACAATGCTCCAAACGAGCCACCTGGCCAGAGCAGCCCTGTATCTGTTTTTATTTTTTTATTTTTTATTTTATTTTATTTTAAAAATATATTTTAGTGATTTTTTACAGAGATGAAGGGAGAAGGATAGAAAGTTAGAAACATCGATGAGAGAGAAACATTGATCAGCTGCCTCTTGCACACCCGCTACTGGGGATGTGCCTGCAGCCAAGGTACATGCCTTGACCGGAATCGAACCTGGGACCTTTCAGTCTGCAGGCCGACGCTCTATCCACTGAGCCAAACCGGTTTCGGCAAAACTGATTTTATAGTTGTGATGACAGTTATGTTAAAATGTTCAAACCACATATTTTAGTATATGCAAAGTGTATTTCATTCAAGTTGATTAAAATAAATTTTAGATTTCTAAGTCTCGTTCCAAGGATCTTTATACTTAACTACTATAAGTTACATTTTGGTGGTTTATACAGACTAATAGCAATTCATATATATGAAAGGTAAAAGGCTCCCAAGAGCTCATGTGTAACTTTGATTTACCTGTCACTGTAGAGTTTCAGAAGGTGAAAGCAGACGTCTTGAAGTGGTCTCCGTGAGTCTTGTTCCTCCTCGTCCACATAGCCAGAGCCCTCCAGGTATGAAGGAAGTGGAGAGCAGGCATACCTGTCACTCTCAGATGTATTCTGAGAGTAAGAATTTGATAAAACAACACTTCAGCTGCTAGTGTGTTTCAAAGATGCCATCATGTCTCAATAACTCAAGACACGCATATTAAGAATGATATGACACCCTCTAAAACATGGTTCTCAACCGTTTTAATGCCGTGACCCTTTAATACAATTCCTCATGTTGTGGTGTCCCCCAACCATAAAATTATTTTCACTGCTACTTCATAATTATAATTTGGATACTGTTATGAATCGTAATGTAAATATCTGTTTCCCGATGATCTTAGACGACCCTGCTAGCGGTTCTCAACCTGTGGGGTCTCGACCATCGGAAAACACAGATATTTACATTACAATTTATTAACAGTAGCAAAGTTACAGTTATGAAGTAGTAACGAAAATAATTTTATGGTTGGAGGTCACCACAACATGAGGAACTGTATTAAAGGGTCGCGGCATTAAAAAGGTTGAGAACCACTGCTCTAAAGGAATGTGTCAAAGATTTGAAACTTAATTGAGACTGGTGACATACTCCACTTGTCTTCAAGGGACTGCCAAAGATTTTAGATAGCTCTCATTAGTCACCACTTTTCTTGCCATAATTATTATTACATTCAGTTTCTTTAGTGTTCTCTTTTACCTGACAAATAAAATCAAAGATAATAAAAATGGAGAGTAAAAAAAAACAACCCACAAACTGAAAATATGATAGCATTAAACACAGTAATAGTATTTTAACCTCCACACTCACTAAGAAGGAATATGAAATATGAACATTTAAAAGAAAATCTTAGACCTAATTTGGGGCTATACTAAATTTAAGGTTAGGCAGTATATCTCAGGGAATTCCCGAAGACAGCACTAAAAATGAAGAAAAACCCTCTCATTTGATGGGAAAAAAAAAAAAAAAAAGTCAGTTGTGGAAACACATTTTATTAAATGAAACAAGAAGCAGACACTGTCCAGAGGCAGAAAAAGAGAAAAAAGTTTTTCATCAAATTTCTGAGATTCTTTCCAACTTTATGGTATTTCCAAAAAAAGCAGAGAAAAAGTATTATGAAATGTGACTTGAACATTTTTTCTCTGGCAAAAACAGCACTATTGGATTGTTGCTTGGCTCTACTAGATAACATACCTGAAATGCTTCTTCATACATGCTGAGTGCCCTGGAAATGGAGGCTGTTGGTGGAAGCAAATACCAAAGATGGACAGCCAGGGAGCGTTTCCAATCCAACTGGGAACACACATTAATTTGCTTCTGCTCTGAGAGTTGCCATACCTGTTAATGAATCACATTAACAGCTAAAAATTATATTTACTTGTTACTACTCAGGTCTGCAAGTTATTCACTTATTCATAAACATTTTAAATAATCTAAATAACAGTGTTAATAATCCAGAAATAAAATAGTCACTAGGTGGCAGGCGATGGGGTGAATTTATATAACTACCCATCTGAGAAGGGATAAGAACCATTGAGGTCTTTGTATTGCGCAGTTGCCAACTTCTAAAACATAAAGATGTGAATAAATTCTGACCAAATTTTTCATTTTTGGAAATGGACTTTAAGATGGCGATCAGGCCCTAACTGATACTGCTCAGTGGGTAGAGCTTTGGCCTGCAGACTGAAGGGTCCCAGATTCAACTCTGATCAAGAGCATGTACCTTGGTTGTGGGATCTATCCCCAGTAAGCGGTGTGCAGGAGGTAGCTGATTGATCTTTCTCTCTCATCAATGTTTCTAACTCTCTCTATCCCTCTCCCTTCCTCTCTGTAAAATCAATTTTAAAAACTTAAAAAAAGATGGCAATCAACCCAGCCCACGTGACTCAGTAGTTGATCGTCACCCTACGAACCAGGACGTTATGGTTCAATTCTAGTCAGGACACATGCCCAGGTTTCAGGCTTGATCCTCAGTGTGGGGCATGCAGGAGGCAGTTGATCAGTGATTCTCTCTCATCATTGATGTTTCTATCTCTCTCTCCCCTTCCCTTCCTCTCTGAAACCAGTAAAAACATATTTTAAAAAAGGTGGCAATCATACAGGTAGACAGCAACAAAGATTTGGCTAAAAATAATTATGGTACAGCACCCATAAAATGGAATAGAAGTGACCATTAAAAGGAATCAGAGCCGAAGCTGGTTTGGCTCAGTGGATCAAGCGTTGGCCTGCGGACTGAAGGGTCCCAGGTTCGATTCCGGTCAAGGGCATGTACCGTGGCTGCGGGCACATCCCCAGCAGGGGGTGTGCAAGAGGCAGCTGATCGATGTTTCTCTCTCATCAATGTTTCTGACTTTCTATCCCTCTCCCTTCCTCTCTGTGAAAAATCAATAAAATATATTTTAAAAATAAATAAATAAAAGGAATCAGACAAAAAAAAAAAAAAAAAAAAAAAGGGAATCAGACTACTGGGCCGGTAAGACTCAGTGGTTGAGCATCAACTCATGAACTAGATCACATTTCGATTCCTGGTGAGGGCACCTGCTTGGGTTGCAGGCTCCATCCCCAGCAGGGGGCATGCAGGAGGCAGCTGATCAATGATTCTCTCTCATCACTGATGGTTCTAACACTCTTCCTTCCTCTCTCTGAAATCAATAAAAACATATTAAAAAAAAAATAAGGCTGCCCAACATGAAAAGTATATATACACAGAAAGTAAAAAAAGTTGCATAACTGTTATGTATAATTGACGTTATATGAATATACACTCATGTTAATATGCACACATGTATTTTAATATAAACTTAATATGTCTAGAAACACAGACAACAAATCAGTTATGTTGTTATCACTATGATATGGGATATGGTGAATATTAACATTTTTATTTCTATATAACTTGTCTTTTTTTAAAACAATGTACATGTTGTACCTAATTTTCCATTGAAAATTTCATTAAAAATAAGTTGCTTAGGTTACATATAATGTACAATTTACAAAGATGGCTCTTTAACTTATGCAATCTTGAATTTGAGAAAATATGAGTTTATGAGAAAATAGGAAAATACCGGTTTTCCAGCCAACAGGGCAAAGATGCGCAATCTCTCTTCTTGGATGAAGCAGTCAGCCTGGAGCTGATGCCAGTCCACCAGCTGCATGGTAAGCAGCTCCCGGACAGACTGGCTACCCACCAACTGGGATAAAAGAAGGGCAAGACGATGGTCTCCTGTAAGAAAAACAGAAGTGCTTGGTGATACTGAGAATTTAGACTTGTGATATTACTTGGGGGCATTACCTTATCTCTTCCAGCTTTCAGGACAGAGAACTGACTGAACACCTGTGACTGCTTTCCCTGTAGTGCCAAAATACAGATCAAGAACTCACCACTTTCTGCTTGGGTAGAAAATCTTCAAAGTAGGTTAACCTAAATTACACATGCACTGTACAGTATACAGAGCTCACTGAAAGATCTACTATCACATTACTCCTGTGCCCCTAGACAAGGCACTTCACCTATAAATTGGGGGAAAATAGCATCTGATTCAAAGGTTTGTAGTGAAAACTGAGATGACAAAATTGATAACAAGCCCAACTAGAATGTGCTATATAATGACAGTGAGAAATAGCAAACCCAAACCTAAAGGAGAAATGTATGTGCATGATATAAAGAGAATGACTGCGTCCTTTAATCTCACAAGTCTAATAATCTCTTTTAATAAATTTTTTTTAAGTACAAAGGGCTGGGACAACAGTGAGTCTAATTAGCCATAATATAAGGGGTAGAATTCTGGTTTATGATGAACTGAGAAAAATTCTCTGTCTCCTGGTACAAATCTCCTAAAAGTCAAGTCCTTTTTTTTATGTATATGGGTCAGTACTTAAATGACTATTAAGTACTGTTCTCACAGAAATGGAGGCTCTCATAACAAATAGCTTCCTTCAGAAACTAAAGAGGCCTGGAGGAAAGAACATGCATCAGGATCCACATCTGGAAACGTGCTGCTAGGTCAAGCTGTCTCTCTAATGTATATGGGTAACAAAAGAATAACCGGACTATGATTCATTCAGTAAGTGCTAAGCCCACCTGACCATGTGCTGCTAGTATTCTAGATGAATAATAAAGGGAAAAAGTAAGACTATTTCTGTGTATCTACAGAACCCCAAAGAGAGGATTCAATAGCCAACAAATTTAAATATCCTGGGACACACTAAAGATGGTCAAATTCAGAGAGGAAACTGGCATGTCTTGATACAATCATTTAGATAATTTCTCTGTTCTGATCATACAACCAAGATGAGAGCATATACTTAAGCAAATGACAGGATTCTATGGTACTTCCTTAAGTTGATTTAGTGTATGGTGTGAAGAAAGGATCTTTTTTTACATGTGAATATCCAACTACCAAGCATTATTTGTTGAAAAGACTATCCTTTAACATTTAAATTGTGTTGGCACTTTTGTCAAAATTTACTAATCATAAGTGAAAGAATTTTATACTTGGATTCTCATTTCTGTTCCCTTGACCTGTGCGTTCATCCTTATGCCACCACATTGTCTTTATAAAATTTTTTCAGAAAGTGTTGATAGTGTTGAGGTTTTTTTTACAATTCCAAGTAAGGATGAGAACCTGCTGGAGAATATGATACTGTGTGGAACGTACAGGATGGGGCAAAAGTATGTCTATAGTTGTGAGTACGAGAAACAGAATTTATGCTTCAATTATTATTTATTATTATTTTGCATATGAACAACTATAAACTTACTTTTGCCCTACCTGATAGAGATTAATTTGGGGAGAACAGACATCTTAACAATTCTGAGGTTTCCAATCCATCAGTGATTCTCAACTTGGACAGTTTCGCCCATCAGAGAACATTAGACAGTATCTGAAGATATTTTTGGTTGTAACAACTAGGAGAGAGAGAATCCTGCTAAATATCCTACAATGCCAGGGCAGCCTCCACAACAAAGAATTGCCCGCTAAAAATGCCAATAGTGCGGAGGTTGAGATGTATTCCGTGAACATGTACTGTCTCTTCATTTATTTAGATATTTTATTTCTCCAACAATGTTATATAGTTCTCAGTGTGTAAGTCTTACACTTTTGTTGCATTTATTCCTTAAGTATTTTGGTCTTTCAGATGCTATTACGTATGGATTTTTCAAAATTTCACTTTTAGATTTTTGTTACTGAAATACAACTAAATCTTATACATTGACCCTGAATCCTGAGACTTTATTGAACTAGTTTGTTAGTCCCAACACTTTTTCTGTGAATTTCATAGGACTATTTACATATAGATATGCTAACTATTAATAAAGACATTTCTACCACTTCCTTTATGATTATTTGTTGTTGTTAATCCTCACCAAGGAAATTTTTCCCATTGATTTTTATAGAGTGTGTGTGTGTGTGTGTGTGTGTGTGTGAGTGGGTGTGTGGGGGGGTGGGTGGGGGGGGAGAGGGAGAGGGAGAGAAGAGAGGGAGAATGTTTGCCTTCCGCACACTTCCCAACTGGTACCAGGCATTGAACCTGCAACCCAGGTACTGCCCCTGATCGGAAATCAAAACCAAGACCTTTTGGTGCATGGGTCGATACTCCAACCACTGAGCAAAAGTGGCCAGGGTTCTACTGCTTCCGTTTTATTTTTAAATATGTTTTATTGACTTTTTACTGAGAGGAAGGGAGAGGGATAGAGTGAGAAACATCAAACAGCTGCCTCCTGCACACTCCCTACTGGGCATGTGCCCGCAACCAAGGTACATGCCCTTGACCGGAAATGAACCTGGGACCGGTGAGTACCAGGCCAACGCTCAATCCACTGAGTCAAACTGGCTAGGGCTCTACCGCTTCTTTTTAAATCTGTATTAACTTTTGTTTCCTTTTCTTGTACGAATACACTGGCTACAACAACCATTACTGTACAGAAACGGTGTTCCTAATCTTAGGGTAAAATCACTGTCTTTCAAACATTAAGTATAATGCCAAGCTGTAAATTTTTTGTAGGTTCGCTTTGATTAATAATGTCATGGTAGGATGAGTTGAAAAATACGCTCCCTCCTGTATTTTCCAGAAGAGTTGTAGAAGACTGGTATTAACTGATCTTTATAAAAGTTCACCTGTGAAGACATGGATGTCGGACCATATGCTTTTCTGAGTGAAGATTTTAAACTACAAACCCAATTTCTTCACTTGTGATGGATCTATTTAGATTTTCTACTTTTGGTTGAGGCAGTTTTGTTAATTCATACTTTGCTAGAAATTTGTCATTTTTATCTAAGTAGTTGAAATTTTTGTCATAGATTTTCTCACAATATTCCCTTTTCTGTAGGGTTAAGTAAATGATATTCATTCTTTCACTTCTGTCTTTGGCAATTTGTGTCTTTTCTTTTCTTGTCAGTGTAAAAATTTTTAACTTTTTCCCAGCCAGTGTAGTGTAGCTCATTGGTTGAGCACTGACCTATGAACCAGGAGGTCATGGTTCAATTCCCGGTCAGGGCACATGCCCGGGGTTGTGGGCTCAATCCCCAATGTGGGGCATGCAGGAGGCAACCAACCAATGATTCTCTCCTATCACTGATGTTTCTATCTCTCTCCTTCTCCTTTCCTCTCTCTGAAGGCAATAAAAATAAATTTTAAAAAAGAGAATAACTTTTGCCCTGGCTGGTGTAAGTGTCACCCCACGCACCAGGTCTTTGGTTCCATTCATGGCCATGGCACCTGCCTGCATTTTCAGGCTCAGTCCCCAGTAAGGTGTACAGGAGGCAGCTGATCAATGTCTCTCTTTCTAAAATCAATAGGAACATTTTACAAACTGTAATTTTCTTGATAATTAAAAAAAAAACCTTTTAGTTTCATTGACTTCTGTTTTTATATTTTCATTTTCACTAATTTCTGTCTGATCTTTATTATTTCCTCCCTTCTTCTACCTTTAGGTTTAACTTTTGCTTGTTTCTTAAGGTAAAAGTTTAAATTATTGATTCTTATTGGGGAATTAACAGGTAACACTGGTTGACAGTGTTCAAGTACTCTATACACCTGATTTTCTGCTTAGTTGTTCTACCACTGATTGAAAGCAGAGTCAGTAAAGCAAAAATTTAATCTTAGGGTAAGGAAGGAGAAAAAAAAGGGGGGGGGGGAGAAACAGTTTGTGAATATATTGAAGGATCTGCCTGCTGACATCCCTTAAGACCCTCTCCCATTACACTGTGTGCTGGCGAGCATAACTTATCTCTTTAATGACCCATAATCTTTACAGTGTTATAGAAATTCCTGCTTATCTGCATTTTCTAGTTTTATTACAAGTGTGTACATAGCATATAAAATTAAATATTTTTAATTAAGTAAACTTAATGTTTAGAAGACACAGTCCCTATTCTGGAGGAACCAGCAATCTTCCTGGGAAGTCTATACTTAATATTCATGATAGAAGACAAAAGCAAATCTAAAAGCAAATCTATAATTAAGGGGTAGCGACAGCAAGTAGGCAGAGGTACAGAAAAGGACCATATGCTCACCCGATTGCTGGGCCAGAGAGCAAGCCTCACTGATCCTCTTGCCGGTGAGGTAGCTAAAAACAGCCTCCACAGGGTTGTCTTTCCGGGTTAAGGAGACCTCCTCCTCAATTTGAGGTGCAGCAGTCTGGGATAGCCAGCGAGAAAAAGCTCTTCTTCTCTCCAGAATCTGAATGTATTCACTGGGTTCATCCAGCTGGCTGTCAAGCTCCTTCAGGTGGCCCCATAGAGCTTCACACAATGTCCATGTTAGGCTCCACTGCTTCACAACTAAGGAAGAGACAGGAAATCAATGCTATGACATAAAGCCTTGCAGTAACTACAGAGGGGCATCACTCTAATTGTGGTGTAAAAATACATAAATTAACTACTCCAACCACTCAAGCTGATTTCCCTGAATGTCTCTACCTTACTCAGCTATGTCTTATAAGTTAGAGATGTGTGGTGTAACTGCTTGCTCACTCTATTTCTGTGGTACTTACACAACAAATGTAACTCGATGCTCTTTTAAACAGTTTCCTCTAGCCTAATTATGGCTAAAATAATCTCAAATAATAAGGGGAAAAAAGTCATTTGATTTGATCAAATTCTGTTTATAAAATGCTTTAAAAACTATAAAGTGCTCTAAAAACTTATGAGGGCTTATTCTCTCCTGGTATAGGCATAGTTTAACATTTTGTGAGTTTAAATGACAATATTCAAAGCACTTTAAGAGTAAGTCAGTTCTAATATGCAGGTGTGAACATGCAAAAGTTTATTCTTGCATTATTATTTATTGTAATATTTTACTTATGAACTGTAAATCTACCTTTGCCCCACTCAGTATACAATGTGACTATATACTGGTAGTAGTTACTATCTTCATTTTGCAGATGAGGAAGTGAGCTAGAGTGCTAAGTGACCTGCTCAATGTTACAGGCAATATGTTGCAGAGTCAGGATTCACACTGAAGTATGAGTCTAATGCTATACTCTTAACCACTATGTATATTGTCCCTCAAGAAGGAAATACTGTTTACAAGTATGTGCTGGAAAGATGACTCACATGTTTGAAAAGAAGACTATGGAAGCAAACACAAAGAACTGAACAGAATTCCTAAATGTGTGGTATGGAACATTCTGAAATAATGTCAATTTTTCAATAAAGGTGATGTTATGAAATTACTGTGAAACATGTAATTATCATTTTTCTGTTATTTGAAATATTAAGTTCACAAACTGAAAAAAGACCTCTATCAAAGTATTAGTTCTGAAAAACATAGTCACAATAGTTATAGACGTCAGGAAGGTAGCTAAAAACACAAAAATTGTTGGGAAGACCAAGAGGGACTTGAGCTGGACATTGGAGAATGGGTAAAATTTTAAAAGGTAAGAAGGAACAAATCTCTCTCTTCCTATGTTCTCTGTCTGCATGGGGGAAGGAATGCAATTTCATAAATCCAGATTTGACTGGCTACAGTTCTTTTGAACAAAATCTTGTATGTTAACAGACATAGGAATAGTTGTAAGCAATGGTATAATTTCTCCTTGCTTGGGATTTTGCTCATCCAACTCAATTATAGGCAAATGCTCAGGCATCCACCTACTTATTACATTGGCACATTGAAATTTATCCTCCTATGTACACATATTCCACCCGTTCCTAGGACATCAAACAGAAGCCTAGTCCATGCTTACTTTGTGCTTCCAATAAATCTCCCGATGTTTCCTTAACCCAATCTGCATAGTCATGAATGACAGCAACTCCTGGATTGGGAACAATGAGAGGACACAGCTCATCCACATGGACAGTGCTATGTTTTAATTTGAGCTCCAGAGGTATCTGGTATAATTGTAGGTCTTCATCCAGCTTCTTTTTTCTGAAACTGAGTTTTTCCAAATGAACTTTGAATGGGGACTCATTTAGGCTACAAGGGCAAATGATAAACAAGATAGAAAATAAAGATAAGACAGATGCTAGAATTTTCCTACAACTAAAATGGCTTTTTATGATTACAAATAGAATGCAAAATATGATTTCATAGGTATCAGTCTTGGAAACCACTTCAGCATATATCTTAGACACTATAAAATCCAAGGGCCAAAATTTGTGTAATACCCATTTCTCAAATTATACTTCGTAAGGTATCAAAAGACTCCAAATTAAGATAAGCATATAGTCAATCTGGACTTGACTCAATTTTTAAGATTGGTATTAAAAACCACCATAGAATCAAAACACTATGCATAACACAAGTTTAGGATCAACATTCCTAACTGAGTTTCAAAAGATCTGTTGTTTATTTCTTCAAAGTCAACTTTAAAATCCTATATAATAAAAGCCTAGTATGTAAATTATCCCTTTGACCAGAAGTTGTCCAGGAATTCAACCGGGGGTTGGGGCTTGCCAGGGGAAGGGAGGGAGTACCCAGCAGGCAGCCAGCAGCTGCTAGGGACCCTGACAGTGCAAGAATCTCATGCACTGGGCCTCTAGTCTATGAATAACAGGTGATCATAGCCACTTAATCTGTAAAGATAGAGCAATTTGGTATAATTATAAAAAGTAAATAGGAAACTATTATATATTTTACACAAGATAACTGTATACATACTGCCTAATAACTACCAGGAAACTATACTTGTAATTTGTATAGTATAATATAGAAAATATAGAACTATAAGCACACATATGTAAAAATTAATGGTGGGTATTGTGTAGAAATATATAACAAATAAGTTATCAATTGCCACCTTATTTCTAGATACTTATGTATGGATTACCCACAATTCATATGTTCGTTTTTAAAAAAAAATTATATATTTTTATTGTTTAAAATATTACAAAAAGCAGTATATATGCTTCCCTTTTTTTCATATATTCTTTTTATCAGGTCTAAGATACAGGATGTGTTTAGCTGAGAATATAACATATATGAAGAAATGGTAAATACCTACGTGAGAAAACAAATGACTAATGTAATAAAAGGATGAAGCCCAAGGAATGCTGCAGCATTAGCTTTGCGTTTGTTACTTTTCTAACAAAAGTTTAACCACTAGATATTACCTTTACCTTGATGGTACAAATGGAATTATCTTACTAATCATTTTAGTTTTTAATTACATAAATATCTTCTGCTATCTAAAATTGTGCTAAGAATCCATCTAGAAAAATTTCCTTATGATAAAATGTCACCTACCATGTTGTCTTTCTCAAAAAGCATAAGGAAATGTGACTCACGATTTAACAGCTACTGGGTTAGGCAGGAATCCATATTCCACAGAATCAGCAGTCTGATGATTTTCCAGTTCATGAGAGCCACTCAGCTGTTCTCCACTATTAGCAAGAGTCCAGTTGGGTCCCCAACCAACCCGAAATGAGCGTCCCATAAATAAGGCCATGTCCATCAAAAGTTTCCCCCTGCCATAGGTAACAGACTTTTCAAGGGCGACCAGGCCTGGTTGTCTGCGAGTTCCCACTGTTTTCAACTGGACCTCAGGGACAGGGCTGGGTACTGTAAACACAGAGGTCAGGGGTGGAGGCACAGACCAAGCAGATGTGGATGGGATATTCATCAATGACGATGTTCTGGGAGTGCGACATTCTTGCACAGAGGCACTTGGTAAAAAAATAACTCCACTTGTAAATTTTGATTGTAGTAACCCACCAACTAAAATAAGGGGAGGGGAGTAAAAGCTATTAGAAAATACAGACTATTGCTTCTTGAACAATAATCAGTGAGTTTGAAATTATAGTTTTACCAAACTTACTAAATCAGATATAGAAAAACAGAAGGTTAAATCAGATACTGTAGAAGTTACTCTTCCAACCAGAAAATCAAGGCAACAATTCTCAGTATATCAACAATAGCAACATTAATAAATATAGCTACTACCATTTTGAAAGATTATCTAGCATTTATCTGTAGCAGACTCTGCATAAGCATTTATATACATTGTTTCATTTCATCTTTCAATAACTTCACTGAATGAGGAATATTATCTTCATTTTACAAGTAAAAAACTGGGCTCCAATCCAAATCCACAAAGCTACTAACCTGGCAGGACTAAAAGATGACACCAATGCTCATGGCCTTTATTAGAATGCCAAACGGTTTCTTAGTCTATATGAAAAGCTTAGTTAATAAGATCAAAGTCCTACCACTATAATGCTCAACTGAGGCATCTTGTAATTGTGATTGAACATGTGCCTTTCAGAAGACAATTCCTGTTACTGTTGCCTGCTTTCCGATTTTTATATGGTTTCTATCTATAGCAAGGAGTCAGTTATTGAAATATGAGATTTTCATGTAGTGCCCATTATGGAACAGATTTGTGAATGTTTAACTGATGCTTTACTAGTTAAAGTTTTAAAGAAGAAAGTTTAATGTATTAAGGCACTGAAAGAATTGAAAAATAAACATTTAACTTTTAGGACAACATTAACAAATCTCTTCCCAGTAGCTCCTCTGCTTTTCAATATTTCGACATTACATCTGCTTAGTCCTTTGTTGATAACAGTACTCTATCTCTAATCTCACACACATAGATGCAAGCCCACTAGCAAAAGGAAAGTTTTAAAATAAAATATATAATGACTTCCCTGGGAGTCTGGAAAGAATCTGAAAAGTTTTGTGCATTATGAGAAGCAATATTTGCCCCTAAAAGGCAATAAGGAGAGTGTCAGAACTGCAAAGTAAGTATAGTGCAGGACAACTTGATTGCTATTTCCTCAAAGGCCTCATAGAAATTAGGAAATTTAAGATTATCTGAATCACACTCTTAAGCAAATAAAAACATAAATCTAAACAAAACACAAATGCTTTTTTCTCCATATAACTTTTTTGTTGGCACCAATAAAGCAAATCATGGTTTTTAAAAACTGGCCCCACCTAACAGATATGTATGAGTACATTTTCTCTTGATATCCTGGTCATAGCCATTAGGGAGTATTTGCTAGAGAAGTTGATTCAATTTAGAAAATATGTGAAAAACAAGACTTTATGGTCTTCTTATAAAATAGCATCTTTTACAGTACCTAATGAACGAGATTTTGATGAGTGGGATGCTGAAATAGGGAGTCTGGGAGAACAGATTTCTTGAGAAGTATCTGCTTTAGAAGGAAGGCGGCTGAAATGTTGATCCAGGACCATATCTGTATCTTCCTCATCAGCAAGTAATGATGCTTTCATGATCTAAAAAGGCAATATCTATAGAATGAATGTGCTCCACCAAATCCAAAGGTCATAAAAGAAAAACGCAGTTGACAACAACCAATAAATCGCTCTGCCTCAATGTTGTGCCAGAGCAGAAATAACATTTATATAAATGACTCAATTACACTTGTATGTACCTGAAGGTAGAAGTTATTAATACTCCTCTTCCTTTGTATTTACAGTCTTACTAGGGCCTGCCCGGCATATAGCAATCACTCTCTCGTTTGTTAAATGAATGATGTCAAAGTCAAACATAAGCCAAAGGCTGAACTCCTAACAGGAGTTGAGACAGAGCTTAAAGAAATCTGCACCTACTAGTTTTAACTTCTAGCTTTTGTGGAGCACTTCCAAGAGCCTCACAACTACTCTATGAAGTTAACAAAGTAGTATTTTATAGAGAAAAACCAATGCTTATAGTTATTAAGTGACTTGTCTAAAGTCATACACTAGTATTTCTAAAACTGGGGTTAGAGTCCAGGCCTTCTGATCTCAACCCAACCTTTCCTCCCTGAATGGGAAAATAAGGCTCAAACATGGGCCATATTTTTCCTTCTTCCAGTTAGCACTCGATGCTCTTAAATAAAGGAAGACACCTGGTGTTATGCAAGGAAAATAAATATTAGTTTGGCTTCCTGTTCTAGTAGGGATGGGTTAAGAGTTCACCTGTAAGACATGTGGATTAATTCCCAGTGAAGATGCAATGTGTGTTGAAGCAGACACAGGCTCCTGATCCTCAGGCACGCTCTCTTCTAACATGGAATCCAAAACTGGCTCCTGGGTGATATCTACCATGTCACTGTCCAGTTCCACAACCCTCCCTAACTGCTCCACCTCTGGGCTCTGGCTCTGTAGACAGCAGAAAGATCAGGGAAGCAGCATTAAATTACACCAAATAAACATAGAGCTTCAAGACATATGTAGTTTATTCAGAATATGGTTTCACAATATTAAATTCTGACCATTCTACATAAGAGGTAGCATTTTTGCAAAAGATTTAACATTCATTCAAACCCCCCCCCCCCCTAAAGTAATTGGGATACAAATGATGGTTCATAGAATCCCCTTTTTCTATTATCATTTTCCAGTGTACACAAGGTCACCCTGCCCTCACTGACTTATAGCCAGAAACCATTGGGAGAGAGAATAAAAGGCACAGATATCAAAGTCTCTGGTAACTGCACTGTTTTAAAGAAAACATTTAAAAATAAATTTCTAGTTAATAAAATGTGGAGTCTAAATTTATTTTTTGGGTGATTGAAATCCAATGTCAGCTGGACTCTACCTGTGCAGTACCGTTGGAGATACAAGGACTGTCTACTCTAATTTCCCCAAAAGAAAACAAAGTAATATTTATCAGGAACAACTTGAATATGGGAATAATTCCTTTATGTTTAAAAGTGTCAAGAGTTGCTCTAGCCAGTTTGGCTCAATGATTAGATCATCAGCCCATGGACTAAGGGGTCCCAGGTTCAAATCCAATCAAGGGAACATAGCTCAGCTACAGGCTCCCTTCTCAGCCACAGCCAGGCTCTATTCGCAGCCCCAGCCCTTGGTAGAAGACAACCAAGGATGTCTCCCACTCATATTGATGTTTCTTTCTGTCTCCTCCCCTTCCCTTCCCTCTAAAAGTCAAAGGAAAATGTATCCAATGGTGAGGATTAACAAACAAAAAAGGTGTCAAGAGTTACCAAAAGAATGACTGCACCCATATATATTTGTAGAAAAATTGATGTTTGGATACATGGTGAATTTAAAAAACCTAAAATCACTAGCAGTCAACTTTTGTCAATTTTCATCTGTCCACAGATGAAGCTTTGCGCCAGGCTGTATTTTTAGGGTCCTCCATATTACTGTTGGCTATCTGACTCATCATATTCTAAGAAATACATGTTAAGATTAAAAAAACACTTTGGAAAGAGACTATAAAAACTACATTATTCAGATAAAATGAATATGCAAAACTAGAAAACCAAATCCATTTATAGCATTTCTTTAGTTCAGAAGAGATTTCTTAGGGGTATTTTAAATGCTATAAAGATTATAAACATAAAGGTCAATATGTTTCCCAATTTTATCACTCCCTCTCCCTCGCTCTGTATGTGCAAACATGAGCATACATACACAACAATCTCCAGAAAATGCCTCCTAAGAAATTATTTAATAAACCATCAAAATTGCATAAATCAGCAGCTGTTATGAATTACAGCATGGAAAATTCCAAAGATTCTGCTTCTAGCAGCTGAGAGGTAGAGGATTCTTTACAAAGTAATTCTATGCCAAGTTCTCTTCTTTGAGGGAGTATGGTAGCAAAAGAAAAAATATTTTGTAATTTGATTGAATATAAACAACATTCAAATGAAAGTGAATCTTTTATAGTTGCCAAAACTACCTGATATTTAAATTTCCTTACAAGGACAAAGGTTTAGGCTGGTTAAACAATACTGAAAAGGAGTTATGATACAAGCAATTGCAATAAACAATGCAGCACCTACTCTCCCCAAGCCAAATAATTTGTATTCTTAAAATGTTATTTTCAGAAAGATTATGTATTATTATAATACAAAAACCAAGATGTTACCTGAAGTACAAGTGAACAGCATGAGAAAAATGAAGTTTAAAACCCTTGCAGAAAGAATGAGCTTTTAAAAAAATCATGAAGATAAAAGAACAAGATTAAACTTGCACCTCAGTAGTCAATAAAAGTAAGATTTACTTTGTATCAACCCACCCGACCAAAGGTTATCTTAAGTTGATCACTAAGCAGAGAATTCAGCAAGTCCAAATGAGAGAGAGGGAGTTGTTTAAGAAAGACAATCTGCAGAATGAATGATCCAAACAGTAAGAATTAATTAAATCTCTCAAGTAAAAAAACAACAACAGATGCCAGCATCACCTCATGCCCACCTCCCTGTACTTGTCTCAATGTTATTGGCAATATATTTGTACTCTTCAAAGGTCCAGGGGGTCATAAAACAGCTTTGTACTAGCTGAATGACTTGCTATTAACTTCTGTATCACGGATTCCGTTCATTTCAAATTCACTGTCCTTTCTCTACCTGGGGTGGAGGTGCTGGTTTGCCATTAAGAGCCATCTGGAATGGTGTGTCCTGGCCGGCAGGAGGCAAAGTGGCCGTCTTCAACTTCTTTGTACTAGTTTTGGATGGCCGTTCCTCTTCCTCTTCATCAGAATCTTGAAGGCCATACTTAGAAAAATGGGACACCTAAGGAAGAGAAGAATCCAACAAAATCAATTTTAACACTATTATTCAGAAGAACTTCCACCATATTTGTATTTGCTATTCGCAAATTAGCTAAAAAAAGGTATAAAAATTTCAGTTAAAACACAATCAAATGTCACTTTACTGTTTTTCTTTTTAAATATATTTTATTGATTTTTCACAGAGAGGAAGGGAGAGGGATAGAAAGTCAGAAACATTGATGGGAGAGAAACATCAATCAGCTGCCTCTTGCACACCTCCACCTGGGGATGTGCCCGCAGCCAAGGTACATGCCCTTGACCGAATCGAACCTGGGACCTTTCAGTCCGCAGGCCGACGCTCTATCCACTGAGCCAAACCTGTTCGGCACTTCACTGTTTTTCTAAGATTTAGATGTTTGATGCATGTCCTAATTGTTCACATAATTACTAAACATATTAAGACAGAAACTGAATCCAAAACAGCCATTACTATTTCACATCTATATAATAGCTAGTTGTTCTCTACCAACACAAGAACCTTGAATAAGTGAAATCATCCAATTGGCCTAGAAGAAAAAGAAAGCAATTGGTTAAATCCGTGGTCAGCAAACTGCGGTTCACAAGCCACATGCGGCTCTTTGGCTCCTTGAGTGTGGCTCTTTCACAAAATAACACGGCCTGGGTGAGTCTATTTTGAAGAAGTAGCATTAGAAGAAAATTAAGTTTAAAAATTTTGGCTCTCAAAAGAAATTTCAATCGTACTGTTGATATTTGGCTCTGTTGACTAATGAGTTTGCCGACTATTGGGCTAAACTATCAAGGGAGGGAGGAAGTCAACCTCCTCATCCCAGATATCTTTATTTTTTTATCCCAGATATCTTTAAAAGACTGACAATTACTTAGGAAGAGGTGATCTATTAAAGAGACAAAAATTCTGCCTATATACCTAAATAATGCCACATGAGGGCCAGCAGTGGCAGCAGCAGAGGGGTGATGGGCGCGGTGCCTTCCCCTGATCGGCCCGGTTGCCTCCTGCAGAGGGAGGCACCAGTGGGGCTTAGGCCCCCTCCCTCTCTCTAAGCCATCAGTAAGATACCCTGAGGGATCCCAGACTGTGAGATGGGGCAGGCCAGGCTGAGGGACCCCACAACCCCAGTACATGAATTTCCATGCTCTGGGCCTCTAGTCTTTCTATATAAAAGGCTAATATGCAAAGTGTCCCCTTGAGAGTTTGACATGGAGACCGGAAGTTTGATTGTTCGCTATGACATGCACTGATCACCAGGGGGCAATGTAGGACATAGTGGGTGAACATAGCAGTGGCAGGGCACAGAGGGAGAGAGGGAAGGAGGAGGCAGAGAGGCAGGGAACCTGATTGGCCGTGATCACTGGACAGGCCTAACGATCCCACCTGTGCACAATTTTTGTGCACCGAGCCTCTATTAAAGCTTATAATAACTCCTATTGTTCTGAGGTTTAACTAGATGTGTAATTTAGAGCAAATTATAATGTATCTCTACATCTATTCCCTGATTTGAACATAAAGAGAATTTAAGAGCAGATCACTTCCAGCACATTTTGTGCCTCTCACAACAGTTAATAAGAACAAGATTAAGAAACTATACCTTAAACACCCAAGAACCCGTTTCAGGACGGTACTCTTTGAACTGAGCTCCCTGTTTCCTTGAAACTGCTTCTAATCTCCCCTCATAGTTGATATCAGCAAGACGATCTGGGCTCTTTATTAAACAACGAGATGTTTTATCTGTTGGCCAAACTCCATCCAATGTAACTTCAGCTTTCCTGTAACATACAACCAAGTAAAATGTCAGTGTTTCATAAGCCAACTAATATCTATAGAAATAGCAAATAAAGGTACCTATGTTACTTTGCAATTACTCTGCAGATGTTTCATGAACTTGAGGTTTATCTCCCAAATGATAAGTTTAAGAGCAAGGAATTACTCAACACAAACTAGCTCAGGACTTGGTTCAAGAGTCAAATTCCATTTATTCCAAACTACTATGGCATATCAATTATTTCTAATATAATTTTAATAACTCTTTAAGTTATGTATCTTTGATAGAATCTAGTGGTCATAGTCCAGTGTTAAGAACTAAGTCTTAGTGGAGGTTTAAGAGTGCTATTTTACTTAAGAACAGTAATCACAGCAGCAACTACCACCAATGAACTATATATGCTTGAAGAATGAAGTATTAGGAATATCATAGTATTAGCCATTAAATAAAATTGTAAAGATGACTATAACAGAGGTAATGTATCCTTTCAATATCAATACCTGAATTCAAAGGCTGTGTCCTGTTCATTCTGTATGTCTTGCATTCATAGAATGAATGCTTATGTATTCATTCTTTTGGATATACTCCTCAAGTAAAATTGCTCTGGATTATTTAAAAATTTTTGAGGAATCATCATACTCTTTTCTATAATAGCTGTATCATTTTTTCCCCTACCAACAATGTAAAAAGATTCTAATTTTTCCACACTGTTGCAAAAACGTACTTTTTTATACTAAACATCCTAATGGATGTGATAGCTCATTGTGGTTTTCATTTGCATTTCCTTAATTATTAGTTATGCTGAACATCTTTTCAAATGCTTGTTCACCATTTGTATACCATCTCTGGAGAAATGTGTATTCAAGTCCCTTTTAAAATCTTTTGTGTTGACCTGTAGTTCTTCCTTTATATTCTGGTTAATAACTATAATATGCATAGTCTGTAAATATTTTCTCCCATTCTGTAGGTTGCATTTTCATTCTGTTGATTATATTTTCTTTCAGCAATGTTTCATACTTTTCATTGTACAAGCCTTTTGCCTTTGTTTTAAAGTTTATTCCCGAGTTTTATTTTGTTTGATGTTATAAATGAAATTAGTTTCCTAACATTTTCAGATTATTGTTAGTGTAAAGAAAGTAACTTTTACATGTTGATTTTGTTTTCTGCTGAATTTATTAGTTATAACAGGTGGGTGTTTTTTTAGTGGAATCTTTAGGCTTTCTTCATGTAAGATCAAATCATCTGTGAACAGAGATAATTTTACTTCTTTCTTTTGAATTTGAATGCTTTTTACTTCTTTTTCTTGCTTAATTTTTCTAGCTCTGATTTCCACATTAGTTATAATGTTCAGCTCTTAGATTGTGGATTTTTCAAATACAATCTAGTAATTTCCTTCTAGCACTAGGTTGTAGTGTCTTTATTATGAAATGATATTGAATTTTATCAGATGCTTATTCTAAACCAATGGAGATTTTCATGTGATTTTCTTCATTCTGTAAATGTGGGATGTACTGACACTGATCTATTTTCATGTGTTGAATCATCCTTGCATTCCAGGAATAAATCCCACTTGGAAAGGTATATAATCTTTTTCAATGTGTTGTTAAATTGTTTGTTAATATTTTGTTGAGAATATTTACATCAATATTCATCATGTTATTAGTCTGTAGTTTTGTTACAAGGTCTTTGTCTAGCTTTGGAATGAGGGTAATGACCACCTCATAGAATAACAGAAGTATTCCCTTCTCTTCAATTTTTTGTAAGCATTTGATAGGAATCAGTTTTAATTCTTCTTTAAATGTTCAGTAGAATTCAGCCGAAACCGGTCTGGCTCAGTGGATAGAGCGTTGGCCTGCAGAAAGGTCCCAGGTTCGATTCTGGTCAAGGGCATGTACCTTGGTTGCGGGCACATCCCTGGTGAGGGGTGTGCAGGAGGTAGCTGTTCGATGTTTCTCATCGATGTTTTTAACTTTCTATCCCTCTCCTTTCTTCTCTGTAATAAATCAATAAAATATATATTTTTTAACTGTTCAGTAGAATTCATCATGGAAACCATCTGCTCGTGCACAGCCAGCATGGTTGAAGATGGACCTGTGAACCAAAAAGTCACAATTCGATTCCCAATAAGGGCATACATATACCCAGGTGGAAGTCTCGATCCCCAGTAAGGGGGTGTGCAGGAGGCAGCCAATCAATGATTCTCTCCCATCAATGGGGTTTCCATCTCTTTCTCCCTCTCTGAAATCAATAAAAATAAAAAAGAAATCATTTGGTCTTGGACTTTTCTTGAAGTGGAGGTTTTTTTTTGTTTGTTTTAATATTTTAATCTTCACTGTTCAGTTTCTTACATTGTTCCCCTTTTTCCCCCCTATAGTTCCACACCACCTGGTACCCATCCCACTCTCCGCCCTCACCTTCCCCCCATTGTCGTCTCCCATAGATGCATGATTTTTGTCCAGGCTCTTGCTGCACCCTCCACAACCCCTTTTTCCCCAAGAATTGCCAGTCCATTCCCTCTCTATGCCCATGATTCTATTTTATTCACCAGTTTATCCTATTCATCAGATTTTTAATTCACTTGATTTTTAAATTCATTTGTTGATAGATGTGTATTTGTTGTTCATAATTTTTATTTTTACCTTTTTCTTTTTCCTCTTCTTAAAGAATATCTTTCAGCATTTCATATAATATTGGTTTGGTGCTGATGAATTCCTTTAGCTTTTTCTTATCTGTGAAGCACTTTAACTGACCTTCAATTCTGAATGATAGCTTTGCTGGGTAGAGTAATCTTGGCTGTAGATTCTTGCTATTCATCACTTTGAATATTTCTTACCACTCCCATCTGGCCTGCATAATTTCTGTTGAGAAATCCGCTGACAATCATATGGGTGCTCCCTTATAGGTAACCATCTGTTTTTCTCTTGCTGCTTTTAATATTCTGTCTTTTGCTCTTGGCATTTTAATTATGATATGCCTTGGTGTGGTCCTCTTAGGGTCCTTATATATTGGGGTTTGGTGTGTATCTAGGACTCCTAAGTCAATTTTTTTAACCAGGTGTGGGAAGTTTTCGGTCACTATTTCTTCAAACAGGTTTTCAGTGTCTTGCTCTCTTTTTCTGGCACCCCTATAATTTGGATGTTGGTATGCTTGAGGTTGTCCCAGAGGCCCCTTACACTATCTTCAATTTTTTGGATTCTTTTGGCTTCTTGTTTTTCCCGATGAGTGGATTTTACCTCTTTGCATTTCAAATCTTTAACTTAGTTCTTGTGGTCCTCTAGAGTACTTTTAGGTCTTTTAGGTATTTTCAAATTTATTTCATTGATTTTTTACAGAGAGGAATAGAAAGTCAGAAACATCGATCAGCTGACTCTTGCACACCTTCTACTGGGGATGTGCCCGAAGCCAAGGTACATGCCGTTGACTGGAATCGAACCTGGGACCTTTTAGTCCACAGGCCAACACTCTATCCACTGAGCCAAACCAGTTTTGGCTGTATAATATTTTTTATTTCAGTCAGTGTATGCTTAATTTCTAGTTGGTCCTTTTTCACATCCTCGTAGGTCTTGTTCATTTATTTCCTCGTAGGTCTCAGCCTTTTCTAGGAGCCTCTTGAAAAGCCTTATAACCGTGGTTTTAACTCTATGTCCAGTAGTTTTTTTCCCTCCATTTCTTTCACATCTGATTTCTTTCCATGTCTCTGCATGGTGGCTGCTTTCCTGAACTGGTCGATTAGCTGTGTGTGGTAGATGTCCTCTAAGGGACAGTGGCTCAGCCTCCCCAATTACCTGAGGTGGATATGGGTTGCACAGTCTTGCTGAAGTTAAGCCTAGCTTATTGTTGCCAGCACTAGGAGGGTTTGACCCCTAGGTCAATTGTCTGTGAGGTTTAGCCGTGCTCAGGTTGGATGGGTGGAGTCTCCGGGCCGAGCAGGCAGTGTCAGCTCCACCCTATGGGGCACCTGGGACTCTGTGCCAGATGACAATGGCTGCAAGCACCTCTGAGAGAGAGCTGCCACTGAGCTCCACCCGCTGCCGGATGATTCAGCCTCTCCCCAAATGAGTCTGCACACCCAACGTCTCACCCAGGGTCATAAAACAATGCAGTCTGGTGGTTTCCCGAATGAGAGAGTAAGTCACGAGCACTCTCTGCGTGGTTACGCAGCTCTGCTGTTCCCAAGTTCACGCGCACTCTGCATAAGCTTGCCCTCTCCACAAGCTTACAGACCCTTGCAGTGCCAGAGTTTCAACGTGTCTCCCACTGTCCAGTTTTACCCCATATGATTGTGGGTTTCCTGAACTTCGCCCAGAGCTGGGGAATCAGTGCAGTGGGACGTCTTTGTCTCCCCCGTTCGAGAAAACCAGCTGGGTTTGCAGCTGCCGACCTATCCGCTCGTGCGCGCATGGCTCCAAACCTCTCTCTGTGTGTATCTTCAACGCTGTCCTCCGACACTCTTCTGAGTCACAGTTTCCTATCTTCACTTTTATTTGTGGAATTTTCACTCAGCCAGCTTTCCGGTGATTCTGGGTGATGTTTGTCCTTTTGTTAAGTTCTAGTTTTGAAATTGCTGTGTATGGCAGCAAGATAGGTGTTTACCTATGCCGCCATCTTGGTTCCTTCCCTGAAGTGGAGGTTTTTGATTACCGATTCAAGTTCCTTATAGAGTTGTTCAGATTTTCTATTTCTTCATAATTCAATCTTGGTAATTTGTGAACATAAACAATTTTAACTGTGGCCCTTTCACTTGTCTAAGAGATATCAGAAGCTAATATCTCACACTAAAATATAAAGGCTTAAGCATAGTCACAACAAAAAAGAAAAAAAAAAAACCTACAAAAAACTACTACTTAAATTGTTTTTGGAAACTTAACAGTTGGACCTGAAAATATTAGGAGTAAAGAGTCAAGAAGCCATAGTGTAACATTTATCATGTATACTTTTAAATGAAAGTAGAGAAACAATAATTCCACATTGTACACTAAGTCAAAAAAGCAAATTGCAGAAAAATGTATAATATGGACACATTTGTGTTGACAGAGATAACTGCGATTTAGTTGATTATTTTCTAAATACATAAATAAGTTCATACCTATTCAGTCCTTCACCCACAGGTGGTTTTTTGTTATCATCTAAATAGACAATAACTTCTTTTCTTCGGATATGTACAATATCATCCAGATTTAGATTTGTCAAATTCACCTCTCCTTCAAAATAGATTGAACCATAACCTACAAGTCAGAGCAAATCGTTAAAAACTCGTCCTGTATGGAGGGCAAATACCTACATTAAACTTATCTGAAGGACCAAGCTGCTTTAAACATTAATATTTTCAATAACCCACTGAATGGGTTATTTCATCCATAATATGTATGGGTGACACCAAATACATTGTTATCTGGTTTAACATCAGTATTTTTATAGCTTTTACGTTGTCCTCAAAATAGCCTTCTTAAATCTCTTACCAAAGACTTATATAGCTGCCATATCAATAACTCTTAGCACCATATCTGCAGTATGAATTAAGATTCCTGTGCCTTTTATTGAATACGATACCTGTTTTTCTCAAAGAAATTACATTCGTAAATAATAATATAAAGTTGAGCCTAAATTTTACCCATCTTTTGTTAACGATTCATTTTTTTCATGTAGTATTTCTTGCTGTTTACAGTATTTTCTTTAGTTGAGAAAACTGCAATGACCTAAATAGCTACCAAAGAATGTTATAAGGTTCTAATCTTGTTATTTGTCTGCTATTCAGGCCAAGGTGGGTTCAAATGTAGGGGGAAAAATGGATTCAACTATCAAGAGCTTCCTTTATCTAATTACACTACTAACTCCTACACTTATACTCACCTTTACGACCAATAGTAAAGTCAGAGACAATACATTCTCCTTTTCCATTGGTAATTTTAGCAAGGTCATCTAGAGATGGAATAGTATAGTAACCAACCTTAGTGAGAACAATGCCTATGATAAAAGAAACAGAAAAGATTATATTAACTATGATTGTCCTTTTCACTGACACCCATTAAAACACTACACTATGAAAGGCATTCTATAAAATACATTCCAGGGAAACCTTGTTTAATCTTTTTTTTTTTTCTCTAACACCTGAATATACCAAAACCCAGAGTGGAATGACACTGCTAAGATAGTAATTCAGTTGTATACATGAAACTAAAACCGCAAATCCAGTACTTTGAAAATTTTCTACATGAGAAAGTACCAAAGTCAAATGGAAACTTAAAGGTCTATAGAATTAGTGTTATTATTATTTTTTAAAATAACAACTAGTTAGATTTCTGAAGAATTCAAAGAAAATAGAGCACTGATATGCTCTTTCTAATCACTCCTTGTTCCATTTATATGTAGAGGTCAGGCTAACCTGCTCTATGAGAGAAAACAATTTTAGGACAATATCAGATTAAAGTCCAGTCACAGCAATGCCACTTGTATAACTTGTTTCTCTACTGGCAAGGTTTAGAGGATTGTTAATCCCAGGAATAAAATTTTAAATTGGGAGGTGGTGCCCAGCTGGTGTGGCTTAACAGTTTGAGTGTCAACCAATGCACCAAAAGGTCACTGGCTCAATTCTGGGTCAAGACACATGGGCAAGTTGTGGGTTTCTCTCTCTCTCTCTCTCTCAAATCAGTAAGAATAAACAAAACCCTAAGTAAATAAACAGAGGTGGCAAACAAGGTCAATAGTAAAATGAAAAACAAAAAATCTAGGCTGGATATGTGGGGGGAAAAAAGGAGCATCATAATGATTCATATAGATACACACACACAAGTATGCATACTTGGGATTCTTAATGTGACAGTATAAAATTGTTTCCTTGGGGGCACCAATTGACTAGAAGAGTTGGCTTACTTAAAAAAAAAAAGTGTATATGTATGTATGTGTATGTATTTTTTTACTATTTTATTTATTTTTAATTGATTTCAGAGAGAAAGGGAAAGGCATAGAAACATCACTGATGAGAGAGAATCATAAAATCAGTTGCCTCCTAAATGCTCCACACTGGGGATTAAGCCTGCAACCCGGGCACATGCATGTGCCCCAACAGGAAATGGAACTGTGCCTCCCAATTCAGAGGTCGACGCTCAACCACTGAGCCATGCTGGCTGGGCAGAGTTGGCTTAGTCTTGAATGCTTTGAACATTATATAAAGGCAGTAAGATCACTAGATATAAAAAATATTTTTTTACAGACACTTCAAGAATAACTGTAAAACAACCCAAATGTTCACTAACATAAAAAGGATTAACCAAATGTGGCATATTTACATACTGAAATACTACTGAGCAAAAAGTGTTGATATATAATCATGGATGCAATCGCATATAAATTAAGAATCAAAAAGAATATGTATATGTGCTTCCATTTGCAAGAAGTTCAAGAACAGGCAAAACTAATCTATGAGACAAAAATCAAACTGTGATTGATTTCTGGGGATTGTGACACAAGTACGAACTTGCCAGGGTAAAAGAAATGTTCTCTCGACTGAGATATTAGACACAGGAACATATGTTTCAAAATTCACTGAAATAAACACAAGATCTTTGCACTTCACTACAATTTTACCTTTATTTTATAAAAAAAGGTAATGATATTAATCAAAGCCCAAAATGAGATGTAATATCAACACACACAGATAAGGTAAGCTCTAAATACCCAATCAAAACTTTCTAATCTTATAATTTATATTACTTGTTTCATCTATTAATTAGGAAAAAGTTAATCAGTTCATTATGGAGAACAAAGGAGGGAAGCAAGCAAAGAACTGAGGTGATGATAAACAGCCATAGCAACAGCTACCACTGAATGGTTATACATGTTAGACATTATGGTCTATATACTTAAATCTAATTCAGATATCAAACACCTTATATAAGAAGTATCACTATCATTTTAATTTAAAAACTAGTAAGTAATCTATGCAAATTTATAAAACTAAGGCAAGTATGAGGATAGAATACCTGGCTATAAAATTTGGGGTCTTTAAACTATACCAGGATAATTAAAATGACATGAATTTAATTACTTCAAAGTTACAAAAGTATGTGAGTTTACAAACTGACCAAAGCTTAAGTGAAAAGTGTTTAAATTTAAGTTAACTTTTATAAAATGCAATAAAAAACATTTTAAGAGTTTAGGTAGATGACTTTCATTCTGTTGAAAATCTGTGACAAGCCACAAGAAATTTAAAATGACGGGTAAGACATTAGGCATGTAGCAAAATGAACCTGACCTGCTGGATGCATATGGAAAGTACCGTTTCCTGTTTCTTCCCGGTCATCCTGCAGTGACTCCTCATGAAAAGAAGTCTCTTCACTGCTTCCTTCCAGCCCATTTCGCAAGGCAGCACGCATGTTCAGTGCAACAATGGTATCATCCACACTGCTGCTGTTATTGTGTTTATTTCCAGCACTCTCTGGGGTTTGAGGAATGGGTTTTGCAATAGGATTAGCATAAAAACGTGACATAAGAGAATCATCATGTCCATCTTGCTGATGATTCTCATTAGGTTTGCTCGGGAAACTGAATCTGAAGAGAGAAAGTAAAAACAGTATCTCAGCCTCTTGTAGTAGTGGTTTCATGAACAGCAGTAACAGCTAACCTTTCCTGAGCCATTATTAGGTGTCTGGCACTATTCTAGGTAATTCCACATATAAAAAACTCATTTAATACTTACTGTAATCTGGTAACACAGGTTACTATCATTCTCTCTAGTTTATAAAAAAAACCAACCAAGACACAGAAAATAAAGTAACTTGCCCAAGGTCACAAACCTATAAATGCTATAGTTGGAATTTTAACCCAGGAAATCTGGCTGTAGATTTTGTGCTTTTAACAGATCTATTTTCATGAATAAATGGCTCTGAGCATCAACTTTTTAGTTTAAAAAAACAAGGTGCTCTACTATATGGGGATCAAATAACTAGTGGTGAGTTTCAAATTTTAAAACATGGAAAAAATTTAAAAAGTTTCAATATTAGCAAGATATTAGAAAATAAAAATACATTTTTAAAAGATATTAGAAAATATTTAGTAGTCCTAACTGGTTTGGCTCAGTGGGTAGAGTGTTGGCCTGCAGACTCAAGGGTCCCAGGTTTAATTCTGGTCAGGGGCATGTGCCTTGGTTGCAGGCACATCCCCAGTGGGGAGTGTGCAGGAGGCAACTGATCAATGTTTCTAACTCTGTATCTCTCTCCCTGCCTCTCTTAAAAAAAAAAAAAAAAAAAAATCAATAAAATATATTTTTTTAAAAAGAAAGGAAAATATTTAGTAAAAAGAATTCAAACTAAAATTTTATTCAGAGGAAAAAAGAGTAAAGATATATAAATGAATTTTTCAATGAGTCATTTTGAAATAGTAATAGCAAATAATCTAAATGTCCTCTAATAGAGAACTGATTAAATTATACAGTTATTAAAAAGGGGGCAGATATATCCATATTAATATAAAATGGCATTTATAATAAATTAAATGGAAATAGGAACATCACAATATATATCATTCATGTATAACCTCTATGTTTATCTGTAGAATATACTTATAAACAGACTAGAGGCCCATTACAGGAAGATTCCTGCAATAGGCTTCCTGCCATGGTCTCCGCCTTCCTGCCTGCTTCCCTCCCTTCTTCGCTGCCCTCCCTGCTTCCCTTCCTTCTCCCTCGCCTGCTTTCCTCCCTTCTCTGCTGCTCTGCTTGCTTGCTTCTCCTAAGCTTCAATCCCTTTTGCAGCCCTTGGCTTCCTTCCATGCTATGTTTTAGTCTTTGCTCTGCAGATATGCAAATTAACCATCTTAGTTGGGTTAATTTGCTCCTGATTGGCTGGTTGGCGTGGCTTGTGGGTGTAGTGAAGGTATGATCAATTTGCATGTTTCTCTTTTATTAGATAGGATTTCTAAACTATAAGAATATATACCAAACTATGAAAGATTAGTGTGCATATACTTCTACTTCTTTCTTTATACACTTTATATGTTTCTATAAGTTATTTTTCTTTTATTTGGTTACAATGACTATCATTCCAGTACTTATAAACAAAATATTCCTTATTTTAGGGGAGGTAAATGTCAAATGTATACATGATTATCAAAATAATTTTGCAGGATTGAATCAGAAGAGCTCTAAATTTTTTAAGGTCTAAAGAATTAAAAAAACCAAAAACATGATTTAATTGTTAGGTATTCATCTGCTATAATACTTATGCATAACATTGCCAACCTTCATAAATTTTCATAGAATGAATAAATTTTAAGCTCAGAATCTTTTCAAAATGGGAATAGGATCCTAGCTAGGTTGACTCAGTGGACAGAGCATCTGCCTACGGACTAAAGGGTCCCAGGTTCAGTTCTCGGCCAAGGGTGCATGCTGGGATTGCAGGCTCAATCCCCAGTAGGGGGCATGCAGGAGGCCGATCAATGATTCTATCTCATTGTTGATGTTTCTCTTTCCCCCTTTCCCGCCTCTCTGAAATCAATTTAAAAGTATATTTTAAAAATTAATATTTGATCTTAAAAAAGGTTGGGGGGGAGAGAATAGGGAGCTCTACAAGAAACAACCCAAACCAGAATTCAGTTTTACCTCTCTCCATTTTCTGGATAATCAGATGGTGAAGCTAGATCTTCTGAATCATGATTAACAGGAGAGAAGAGATTGCTATTGTTAAGGTTTTTCAAAACCAACTTCTTAATACTTTTCCTATAAACAGAGACAAAAAGGTAAAAAAGGTAAAAACCCAGGCACACATATTCTGTCACAGACATTATCTTAAAAACTGGAGTAGAAAATGGCACTCATATTCAATTCTTATATATCTAAAATGACCTAAGAAGTTCATTAAACTCACCAACTCTACATATAAATACCTGATCAAAACATAAGGTCCCAGATATATTCCACTCTGTTATCTGGAAGAATAAACCTAACCATATTCAAAATAAAGTGGAAATTCCCCTGGAAAATATTTTTCATGATTCTCTGAACCCCTGAGCACTTACTTTATCCAGTCAACTCATCACACTATGTAGTATAATATTTCAATTATTTCTTTACATATCTTTTCTCTTTTTAAACATTTTCCTTCTTTTCTTTTGGCAATAAGAATTTATGACTATCTCTTCCTACAGAACTCAGCCTGCTGCCCTGAAAAAGTAGGTAAATAGATAACTTCTTGATCAAATGAGAAAGATTTTAAAAATAAGATGACAAAAGCCAGGCCAGTGTAGCTCAGTGCTTCAGCACTGACCCATGCACTCAGAGGTCCCTGGTGTGATTCCCAGTTAGGTCACATGCCCAGGTTGTGGGCTTGATTCTTGGTGGGGGCTGTGCAGGAAGTAGCCAATCCATATTTCTCTTATCAATGCTCCCTTCTCTCTCTAAAAAAATTAATAATGATAATAATAAAAATCCAAAATTTAAAAAAAAAGGATGATGCCCGGCTGGCATGATTCCATGGTTGAGCACTGACCTGTGAACCAGGAGGTCATAGCTGGATTCCTGGCCGGGGCACATGACCGGGTTGTATAGGGATGGAGGGGCATGCAGGAGGCAGCAATAAATGATTCTCTCTCATCACTGGTGTTTCCATCTCTTTCTCCCTCTCTGAAATCAATAAAAAATATATATATTTTAAAAAATGACAAAAAACCATGATATCCAAAGATGCAAATGGCACTAGCCAGTTTGGCCTGTGGACCAAAGGGTCCCAGGTTCAATTCCGGTCAAGGGCAGGTACCTTGGCTGCAGAATCCTCCCCAGCCTGGGCCCTGGTCAGGGCGCATGCAGAAGGCAACCAATCGATGTGTTTCTTTCACATCAATATTTCTCTCTGTCTCTATCTCTTTCTCCCATTCTCTCTAGAAAATCAATGAAAAAATATCCTCGGGTGAGGATTAAAAAAAAAAAAAAAAGAATTCAAAGGTGCAAATGATCACAAATACCTAAAAAGTTCATGTCTGTATATAGCAGGTTAACTTAAGGGCAAGAACCTCCACAGTATACAAGCTTCAAGTAGAAAAAACAAAAGAAGAGATCTTAACACTCACTTAAATTCATGGGAGTAACTAACGTGCTTCACTCCTTCTTTAAAAAAACAAAACCACCATAGGTAGCAGACCACTCTTATATGACAGCCAACAAATTGTAAAAAAAATTATCGAACCAGCAACTTGGGTGAGAGTGGCACAGGAAGGTGTCTGGTACTTAGGGTTGTTTTTCTTTTGGGGACTTTTCTGATTCCAAGGGGAATGCTAAGAGGCTAATAGGGCATTTTAAAGCCTTGTGTGATTCAGGAGACAGAAACTGGAGTCCAGAGCTACCAAAAGTGTGGAGATACCAGAGATGCCACTCATTTTGTGTTGGGACTTGGAAAGTCTCTACCCCTATAGTTAAGAGAAAACGAAGAGTCCTGGCTAGTAGCTCAGTTGGTTAGAGTGCCATCCTGTTACATCATGGTTGCTGGTGAAGACAAATACAAGGGTCAACCAATGAATATATAAATAAGTGGAACAATAAATCAATGTCTCTCTCTCTCAAAGCAATTCTTAACAAACTAAAAGTAAATAGCACAAGTCTGGTCACAAGTTCAGCTTTGACTCATTTCTATAAGCAACTTTCATTTTTAAAAAATCTTTTCTGAAGGACAGTATCATCATACTTGAACTCCAACTACTGCCACACAGTTTTAAAAATGTAAGTGACATAAAATAATTTTTTGGGCCGAAACCAGTTTGACTCAGTGGATCGAGTGTCGGACTGCGGACTGAAAGGTCCCGGGTTCGATTCCGGTCAAGGACATGTACCCAGGTTGTGGGCACATCCCCAGTAGGGGGGGTGCAAGAGGCAGCTGATCAATGTTTCTTTCTCATCGATGTTTCTGACTTTCTATCCCTCTTCCTTCTGCTCTGTAAGAAATCAATAAAATACATTAAAAATAATAATAATAATAATTTTTTGGAAGATTATTGAATCTGGCTTGTGTGGCTCACGTGATTAGAGCACTGGCCCATGCAAAGGGTCATGGGTTTGATTCCAGGTAAAGAACACATTCCAAGGTTACAGGTTCAATCCCTAGCCCAGGTTTGGGTGTGTGGGGAGGCAACCCATCAATGTCTCTCTCTCACATCGAAGTTTTTCTCTGCCTCTCCTTTCATCTCTCTCTGAAAATCAATGGAAAAAATATCCTCAGGTGAGAATTAACAAAAAAGACAAAAAACAAACACTGGCTGGTATAGATTGAATCCTACAGAAAGTAAGTTATCAAACGTTATCAGGGACCTTGGGAAGGAACAGAAGCCAACCTGAAAGAAAAACTGCTCGCCAAAGATTGGGCAATTTGATCATTAAAAAACTGCCATGGACTAGAACACAGTGAGAGTGGAGGAAAGAGAAGAGGGACTGATAAAATGTTTCACACGAAAAACATACAACTACAAGACAAAGAACATAAAACAGTGTCAGGCAAAAGTGAAGAGGATTGGCATCAGAAATATCAAGTGAGACAGGTACAGAAAACAGACACAAGAAGTCAAAGAACAGAAGTGTGTAGCAAACCCCAAAGAAAGTGGTGAAATTACCCTGAGAGATGGGTGGACTGGTGAATCCAAGCTCTTTTCAACAACTCTGTGCCAAAAAATTTGCTAAGTGCTGGGGACATAAACATGAATAATACACAGTCTCTGCCTTCAAAATAAGCTAATGCTATTCTAGGAAATGTATAAAAATTGACTTTTCCATCTTTTTGGAAACAGTGGCCCACCATATTTTTAAGGAAAGAAAGGAGTGGTAATTTTTAAACTTACCATTACTAGACAAAGAACTGCAAGTGATGAATTCCCAAAGCAAAAAACAACCTTTTTTCTGACTATAAAAGTACTTGCTGCTTTTTAAAAGCCATTGTCTGTGTCTAACTGTAATCTCAAAAAATAACAACCCAGAAATAAAATGTGCTGAAGTTACATGTTAAGAGTTTAGTATGTATTTTTCTTTAGGGTTTTTCCATGCAAATATAAATCTCTAGGGCATATTTGCTCTAATATATAATTTAAATGTAATTCTCTATGTTTATCAACAACTCTTCAATATACTTTCCTGGGTGTTTTTCTGTGAGATTATTTTACTGTTGATTCAATAGCTCTCTCTATATATGGGAATCAAAATTAAGAAAAAAGTGTCTCCTGCTTAAAATAAAATTATGTAAGCACTGACATCTCAAAAATAAAAGAAAAAACATGTATATGTAGAACTAAGAGCATATTAAATATTTTAATGTTAACTATGCTAGCCTTGAAAACAGGTCAAACCATTTTTATTCTGTAATGTTCAATAATTCTCAAATAAAAAAATAACTGTAGCCCTAAACGGTTTGGCTCAGTGGATAGAGCGTTGGCCTGCAGACTCAAGGGCCCCAAGTTCGATTCCGGTCAAGGGCATGTACCTTGGCTGTGGGCACATCCCCAGTAGGGAGTGTGCAGGAGGCAGTTGATGGATGTTTCTCTCTCATTGATGTTTCTAACTCTCCCTCTCCCTTCCTCTCTGTAAAAAAATCAACAAAATATATTAAAATATAACTATATAATAATCCAATTAATAGATAATAACTATTTCATACACAACTGTAAACCCATTTTTGTCCCACTGTATTTTGCACTTAATTTATGTTAACAAAAATAAACTCACTTGGGCATGAATGCTCCATTGGCTAAGGATGGTTCATCATCATCCAGTCCATCAAAAAGCTGTGACTTGGCTGTGCCTGTTGTTTGTAAAGCCTTTGGTCGGACTCTGGTGGCAGGTCGAGGTGTCAGTTTATAATGAGTGGGTGTAGTGAGAGCCTTTTGGGCTGCTGGATTTGTTGGTTTCAATCTCTGAAAAACAAAAGCATCAAGAAAAGTTCTAGATTAACTCAAATGTATGATTTTGGCCTTAAAAATCAGACCAGAATGGAAATCTTATCTCTGCCATTAACCAGCTAGATACTTCTTGAAGTCTTGGCTTCCAGAAAACAAGAATTCCAGTTATGTCTTATGTACTCCAAGACAGACAAGAACCAATGCTCAAAACATAGCTACAATATGATTTAACAAGGGAAACTATCAACTTGCAAATGGCCTTTTACAATGGGGACCTTAATGTCACTTTAAAAAACCACTTACACAAATAGTTTATACTTTCATAACTGAAGCTTTTCTTCATTATGCCCTATCCCTTAATTAAAATTTTGTTGGGTCTAAATGTAAGCTGGAATGATGTAGCCTATGTTGGCTACTTTAGTGGTAGCTATACTAAATCATCCTAAATTAAATTTTAATAGTTCCTTACTCAAGGATATGTTTTTTTATTGATTTGAGACAGATATCAATTGTTTGCTCTCATACTCCCCAACCACTGGGGATTGAACCCACTATCTGGATATGTGCCCTAAACAGAAATCAAACCCGACACTTTTGGTGTACGGGTGACACTCCAACCAACCGAGCCATACCAGCCAGGACCAGCAGTTTATTCCAAAATGAAGATGGTAATATTTAATATATTTATCTTAAGAAAATATAAAAAAGAGAATTTTTAAATAAAACAAAAAAATTTTATGCTTTAAGGAAACAGATACAGCTATGAATTAATGTTCAACTTCTATGCAATCCAAATCACTCTGAAAAAACAGACAGATATTAGCTTGCATTTATCCATCATTTAGCAAGCATTGATAACATCATGAATTAAACATTAAGTACTGGGAATAAAAATAAAATTATTTTCCCTGATTTTTGAGGAAATTACAAGTTAATGGAGGAGACATACAACTAAATTAAGACTCCACAGTTGATTTTGATAGCACTTTTACTATGGTTTCTATAGTATCTTCAGGATATTATACATTGTTTTCTTCAACAGTGCACTCTGGATACACCAACTGAGACAATGTCTAACATATAAAACATGTCACAATTTGTTTCTCTTCACAATGCAGACTGTTACACTTCAGTAACACTGTACCTTCCCAGATCATTGAGACCTTTCACAATTCTGTGCCTTTTCTTAGAATGTCTTAACCTAGATCTACCAACTTCTACAAACATACACAGAAAGAGTTTTAAATGTCACCTCTTCTGAAAAGCATTATGAAACTCACTCAAGAATTTATGCTCTGTACATTTTAATTTTATTAAGATAAAAAGTAACATGACATAGAAGTCACCATTTTAATGCAAACAATTAGGTGGTTTTATATTTATATGGTGTACAACCATTATTGCTCCCTAATTCCAGAACATTTCCCTTACTTCACAAAGAAACTCTGTACCTCACCAATTCTTCTCCTAAACCCATAGCAAACATGAATTTACTTTCTGTCTTTATAGATTTGCTTATTCTAGACATTTTGCATAAATGGAATCATTAGGCCTTTTGTGTTCCATTGTATCTTTCACTTATCATGTTTTCAAGGTTCATCCATATTATAGAACTTACAGTATCAGTACTTTATTTCTTTTTATGACCAAATGATATTCCACTGGAAAGATATACAATGTTTTGTTTTTCCATTCATCAGCTGATGGGCTTCTCTATTATTACATATACTCCTATACTGAACTATAGTAAATTTAAACACAGGTCTGATCTTCCTGTAACAAGTTCTCAGATAAAAAGTTCTGAGAGAATAAGTTATTTTTTATTTTCATTTTGTATCCTCAAAATGAAAGGGACTACTAGCACATATACAGACATTTAAATTTATGCCTGAATAAATATCATGTAATTTTCATCTAGTCATAACTTATATTTACACAGCACCTTAACAAGCACCTCAAATTCATATTTTGCTTCTCATTATATCTAGTTTCAGAGTATTTAAGAACAAGCTGAAGGATAAACGACTAAATAATAACTGCTATATAATAAACAACTTACTATAAACCATGTTTGCAATATTTTAAAAAATATATTTTATTGATTTTTTACAGAAAGGAAGAGAGAGGGGGAGAGAGCCAGAAACATCGATGAGAAACATCAATCAGCTGCCTCTTGCACACTCCCTACTGGGGATGTGCCCACAACCAAGGTACATGCCCTTGACCGGAACTGAACCTGGAACCCTTCAGTCTGCAGGCCGATACTCTAGCCACTGAGCCAAACTGGCCAGGGCTGCATTATTTTATTAAATTCTCAACACTGAACAGTATTACTATTCCCATTTTATATATGAGAAAACAGATTTTCGAAGGCATAAAGACATATCCAACGTTTCACATATTCTAAGTGGTAAAATAAGTATTAAACAGACTATGCAACCCTATGTTCACTGAGGTGCTATTTACAATAGCCAAGATTTGGAAGCAGCTCAAGTGTCCATCAGTAGATGAGTGGATAAAAAAGCTGTGGTACATTTATACAATACCACTTAGCTGTAAAAAAAGAAAAAACCTTACCTTTTGTGACAGCATGCATGAAACTGGAGAATATTATGCTAAGTGAAATAAGCCAGTTAGAGAAAGGCAATACTGTATGACTTTACATATGTGTAATCTGAAGAACAAAAGAAATAAAATAGAGACTGAACCACAGATACAGGAAACAGACTGACAGCGTAAGAGGGAAGAGGGTTGAGAGGCTTGAGTAAACAAGGTGAAGGGATTAAGTAAGAAACAATAATAACAACAACTCAATACAGGCAATAATTCTGTGATTACCAGAGGACAAGGGGAGGGGGGGGGGGGAAAGGGGGGACGTAGAAGAGGGAAAAGGGAGTATAGTGGTAATGGAAGGAGATTTGACTTTGGGTGGTGAACACAGTACAATATACTGATTCTGTATTGTAGAACTGCACACCCGAAACCTATGCAAACTTTATTAACCAATCATTACCCCAATAAATTCAATAAAAAACACCAACAAAAACACAGACCAGCCCTAACCAGTTTGGCTGAGTGGATAGTGTGTTGGCCTGTGGACTGAAAGGTCCCAGGTTTGATTCCAGTCAAGGATATGTATGTACCTTGGTTGTGGGCACATCCTCAGTAGAGCGTGTGCAAAAGGCAGCTGATCGATTTTTCTCTCTCACTGATTTTTCTGACTTTCTATCCCTCTTCCTTCCTCTCTGTAAAGGTCATATATATGACCAGACTATAATTTTGGTCTTGTTTGTTTTTAATCCTCACTCGAGGGTATTTTTCACATTGATTTCTGGAGAATGGGACGGAGAAGGGGGAAAAAAGGAGAGGAGAGATAAAGGGGAAAGTAGGAGGGAGTGAAATGGAAGTGGGGAAAACAGGTGGGGGGGGATGGAGGGAGGAAGAGAGAGAGGAAGGAAGGGAGGGAGGGAGAGAGACAGACACTGATTGGGTGCCTGCAGCACAAGGCTTCACCAGGAATCATACCCACGACCCTTCGGTTCTAATTATTTAGCAAACCATCCAGAGCAAAAGAAGATGCTTTTAATCACACAGCAGTGAGCAAAATATAAAGTCTTTGTCACTAGAACACAAAAGATTAAGACAAAGCTATACAGCCGAGACCGGTTTGGCTCAGTGGATAGAGCGTCGGACTGCGGACTGAAGGGTCCCGGGTTCGATTCCGATCAAGGGCATGTACTTGGCTGTGGGCACATCCCCAGTAGGGGGCGTGCAAGAGGCAACTGATCAATGTTTCTCTCTCATCGATGTTTCTGACTTTCCCTCTCTCTTCCGCTCTGTAAAAAATCAATAAAATATATTTTAAAAAAAAGCTATATAGAAATCAGGAGAAAAGATTTTGATTTACCACTTATGAGCATTATGATTTTAGAAAAACTAATCTCTGGGAGCTGAGTCTTGGTTTGCGCAAATATAAGTATCTGCCTTACTTCAGGGCTGTCAAAACATCACAACCCTTATTTCCATTCCAGTGCTCACTGTCTTGAAGCAAAAATAATTTATCCCTTGGCCTAGTAAAAAGTATAAATAAATGTGCCTTAAAAATTCATTACATCACCCTAGCTAGTTTGGCTCAGTGGATAGTGTCGGCCTGCAGACTGAAGGGTCCCAGGTTTGATTCCGGTCAAGAACATATGTCTTGGTTGTGGGCACTTCCCTAGTGGAAAGTGTGCAGGAGGCAAGCTGATCGATGTTTCTCTCATCAATGTTTCTAACTCTCTATCCCTCTCCCTTCCTCTGTAAAAAATCAATAAAAAATATATTAAAATAATTAATTACATGTAATTTTGCATAAACTTTATACATAAGAAATGACATTCTGCATATTTACTTTATCCTGAGAATAAATTCTACAAAAACACCCTTAAATTTACCTCTTCTTTCTTCTTAGGGTCTGACATGGGATTCCTGAAGAGAGGAGAGTCTCCAAAAGGGGAGTATGTCAGACTGTTGATGTGCTGCTGGAGAACAGCTTGCTGGGCAGCGGAGGCATTTGGATCTGTCAAAGCTTTAAAAAAAAAAAAAGAAAAGAAGAAGCAAGATGTCAGTCCAAAGATCCAGGGCATTTTTAGCAAGAGAACTCAAAAGTCTCTTTGAAAACTTGGTTTTCAAAATGTTCAGACTCACTCAATGATATTATTGGTGGCAAGTAGGGGAGCAAACTGAAGAAATAACTAATAGGTCAAAATTATAAAGAGGCATTTTATAAAAGACAACATATATAAAACTTTTTATAGATGTTCACTGCTAATAATAATCAAAGAAATGTAACTTAGAACAACCTTGAAGAAATATTTTTATACCTACCTCATTATCTATCAGTGGCAATTATATAAAAATAGTCTTTGACATTAAAAACATTACAAATTGGTTTAGTCTGTCTAAAAAAAACCAGTATGACAGTATATATAGCAAGTACTGTTTTTACATTTTTCATCCTAATAATTTCAAACATGGAAATTTAACACAACGTTTTAATTAACCCAGAAACAAAATAAAGGAAAATGCAAATGTCCACTGAACATTATATAATAGCCAAGACTTGGAAACAATCTATGTCCAACATGAAGTTAATAGTTATAAAAATCATGATATATCAACATGGTGGGTTAAGTAGTTATTAAAAAAAATAATATAATAATGACAAGTGTTTCATAGTCAAAATAAGTATCATTGATTTAATTTAATAAGTAAAAATTCCAGAATTAAAAATGTTATATATACTAAGAATGCAGAAGGAGGAGGTAGCATACAAAAAATAAAATGGTTGTTAAGGTGTCCTTACAGGTTTATTATTTACATTTAATACTCATATTACAATGAAGTAAAAATTAAAAGGAAAAAAAATCACCCAGTTAACCTAATTTTCTTTCAAAGGGTAAGAACAAACATGTCATCAGTCACAGAGAATTTAGGGAACAGACAAGAAATAACGATCTACAATTATTCAAAGTAAAAAAACAAAATACAAAAAGCCCGATACTGTCTGCACTGTACCTTGACTGATGAAGAAATCTCTTTGCAACATAAAGATTTCCAAAGACTGATAAAAAAATTAAGTCACACTTAAGCCATTTTAAAGGTATAAATACTTTTCTCCTTTATAAGTGTTAAAAACAAGGTCAAAGTTTTCTGCTTTATAAGTGTTAAAAACAAGGTCAAAGTTTGTTTATGACAACACACATTAAAGAAGTGTCATACACAAAACATTCTGAATTTTTAATACAATAGAAAGAAAGAAAAAAACACACAACAGCAGCAGCAATAACAAGAAACCCAGAACAGACAGTTAAAACTAAATTTATGACAAATTTAATCAAATCAAGCTTTCTTAAAATTGAATCTATTCATTAAATACTAAAGCACTATAGGTTGGTATTTAAAGAGTGCAAATTTGTTCAGGATTGTGAAACTCAAAGGAGATCTCAATTTAAAGAACATATAGTATAACATCTGTATTCAGAAAATTCTTAAACCCATTTTAAGACTATAGGTCAGAAAAAAATATAGAAAAGTATATTTTGGTACACACTGCCACACAGTCTCAGCTTAGTGTTATTCTGTGGATTATTCAAGGAGACTAAAGAAAGCTTTAATATTTCTTAAAGGACTTTTATATTCACTGGTTAGTTTGTTACTTCAGAGTCAATTACCCATTACAAAAAATTGACTTGCACTAGCTAATCCCAACATTTTACTCAAAAGAATAAAAACTTCCTTATTAAAAATATAGAAAAGAAGAGCTGCTACGTTAGCAAAAATAAGAGAATAAAGAAGCATAAGCACTAGTTAAGCTACTTCGTGGTGTTATATTCAATTCTGATCATAATCATTTAAAAACATAATGAAAAACTACATCATGACCAAATGATTAAAAGGATAGGATAAAGTTTAAAGAGTCTTCTGAGAAAAGAATAAACTGGTAATACTTTATGTGGAAGACAATGAAGTTCTGCAAAGAAATTGTAGCAAACTGGTTTTGCTTAGCTATAGATTTCCAACTCAGATTTTATGATGCAGAGATGTGCACTCTAGAAGGCAAGACAACTACTTCTAAATGGGCAGTAACATTAACATACAACTCTAATATTAAAATTCTGGCTAGAGGGAACCAAGATGGTGGCTTAGGTAAAACACCTATCTTGCTGTCATGCTCAACAATTTTAATACTACAACTTAACGAAAGAACAAACACCTTCCAGAATCACCAGAAAGCTCGCCGAGTGAAAACTCCACAAATAAAAGTGAAGATAAGACACTGTGACTCGGAGGAGCAGCGGTGGATGGCGTTGAAAGATTCCTTCGGAGGGAGGTTTGGAGCACGCGCCAGCGGAGAGGGCGGGAAGCTGAAAACCGGCCAGTTTTCTCGAACAGGGAGACAAAGACGTCCCACTAGACTGATTCTCCAGCTCTGGGCGAAGTCCAGGGAACCCACTATCACACGGGGTGAAAACTGGACAGTGGGAGGGCACCCCGAAGCTCGGGTGCTGCAAGGTCTCCCGGCTTAGGGAGAAGGCAGCTTGCGCGCGAACAGCTCGGCTGCGTGACTGTGCAGAGAGCACTCTGCGACTTGCTTTGTCATTCGGGAAACCGTCAGACTGCTTTGTTTTATGACCCTGGGTGAGACACTGGGCGTGCAGTCTCATTTGGGAAAGTCTGAATTCCCCGGCAGCCGGTGGAGCTTGGCAGCGGCTCTCTCTCAGAGGTGCTGGCGGCCATTGCCCCCAGCACAGAGTCCCTGGGGCCGCATAAGGCGGAGCTGACGCAGTCTGCTTGGCCCGGAGACTCCGCCCATCCAACCTGAGCACAGCTGAACATCACAGACAATTGGCCTGGAGGTCAACCCTCCAAGTGCTAACAACGATTATCCTGAGCTTAACTTCAGCAAGACTGTGCAACTCATATCCACCTCAGGTAACTGGGGAGGCTGAGCCACTGTCCCTAGTAGGAAGTCTACCACACAAAGCTAATTGACCAACTCAGGGAAGCAGCCACCATGCAGAGACATGGAAAGAAATAAGATGTGGAAGAAATGGAGGGTAAAAAACGACTGGACATGGAATTCAAAACCACGGTTATAGGGTTTTTTAAGAGGCTCCAACAAAAGGTCGAGGCCTATAAGGAAATAAGCAAGACCACAAAGGAAATGATCAAGACCAACATGGAAATGAATGAGTCCTATAAGGAAATGAACAAGACCCTCAAGGATATGAATGAGAGCTGCAAGGAAATGATCAAGACCAACGTGGAAATGAATGAGTCCTACAAGGAAATGAAGGAGACCCTCAAGGATATAAAGGAGACTCTCAAGGATATGAAAAAGGACCAACCAGAAATTAAGCATACACTGACTGAAATAAAAAATATTATACAAAGACCTAAAAGTGCTCTGGAGCACCCCAAGAAACAAGTTAAAGATTTGAATTACAAAGAAGTAAAATCCACTCAGCTGAAAAAGCAAGAAACCAAAAGAATCAAAAAAATTGAAGATAGTGTAAGGGGCCTCTGGGACAACCTCAAGCATACCAACATCCGAATTATAGGGGTGCCAGAAAAAGAGAGAGAGCAAGACAAAGAAAACTTATTTGAAGAAATAGTGACCGAAAACTTCCTACACCTGGTGAAAGAAATTGACTTAGGAGTCCAAGAAGCGCACCAAACCCCAATATATAGGAACCCCTAAGAGGACCACACCAAGGCACATCATAATTAAAATGCCAAGAGCAAAAGACAAAGAGAGAATATTAAAAGCAGCAAGAGAGAAACATTTGGTTACCTATAAGGGAGCACCCATACGATTGTCAGCGGATTTCTCAACAGAAACGATGCAGGCCAAACGGGAGTGGCAAGAAATATTCAAAGTGATGAACAGCAAGAATCTACAACCAAGATTACTCTATCCAGCAAAGCTATCATTCAGAATTGAAGGTCAGATGAAGTGCTTCGCAGATAAGAAAAAGCTAAAGGAGTTCATCACCACCAAACCAATATTATATGAAATACTGAAAGATATTCTTTAAGAAGAGGAAGAAGAAAAAGAGAAAAGTGTAAATTAGGAACAACAAATACACATCTATCAACAAATGAATCTAAAAATCAAGTGAATTAATAAGCTGATGAACAGGATAAACTGGTGAATGTAACAGAATCACAAACATAGAGAGGGAATGGACTGACAACTCTTGGGGAGAAAGGGGGTATGGGAAGTGCAGCAAGAGACTGGACAAAAATCATGCAACTATGGGAGAGAACAGTGGAGGGGGGTGAGGGCGGAGGGTGGGATGGGTACCAGGTAGAGGGGAACTATAGGGTGAAAAAAAAGGGAACTATGTAATTAATAAACTGAACAATAAAGATTAAAAAAAAAAAGGAAAAAAAATTCTGGCTAGAATTTTAATTACCTTTGAAAAAAAGATGGGATACAGAGACAGACTGATAGTTGCTAAAGGGGAGGGAGGTTAGGGGTCTGGGTGAAAAAGGTCAAAGGACTGAGAAATACATAAGGTAGTTTACAAAACAGTTATAGTAATATAGTCAATAATATTGAATAACTATGTATGATGCCAGAAAGTTACTAGAACTATTAGGGGGTTGGAGACAAGGAACACTTTGTAAAAAAATATGATTGTCTAACCACTATGCTATACACCTGAAACTAATACAAAATAATATTGAATGTAAATAGTAATCAGAAAAAACATTTTAAATGATAGGATTATTAAAAACTATTCAGAAAACTATCTACATAAAATGGTAGGTTAGCTATATTTATGCTACCACCTTCTATTGAAAATAAAAATAATAAAAAGAAAACAAAAGTATCATTTTGATAAAGCTGATTTGAATGTTCACACAGAAATCAATTAGTGGAAGAACCAAGATGGCGGCATAGGTAAACACCTATCTTTGCTGCCCCACACAGCAATTTCAAAACTACAACTTATCGAAAGAGCAAACACCATCCAGAATCACCTGAAAGCTGGCTGAGTGAAAATTCCACAAATAAAAGTGAAGATAAGACACTGTGACTCAGAGGAGAGGCTGAGGACAGTGCTGAAGATACGTGTGGAGAGAGGTTTGGAACGCGCGCCAGCGGATAGCGTGGGCGGGTGGCTGAAAACTGGCCAGTTTTTTTAACGGAGGAGACAAAGACGTCCCACTGGACTGATTCCAGCTCTGGGCGAAGTCCAGGGAACCCACTATCATATGGGGTAAAAACTGGACAGTGGGAGGGAACGCTGAAGCTTGGGTGCTGCAGGGGCCTGCCGGCTTGTGGAGAAGGCGAGCTTGTGCAGAGTGCGTGTGAGCTTGGGAACAGCAGAGCTGCGTGACTGCACAGAGAGCACTTGTGACTTGCTCTTTCGATTGGGAAACCATCAGACTGCATTGTTTTGCGACCCTGGGTGAGACATTGGGTATGCAGACTCATTTGGGGAAGAGTCTGAATTCTCAGGCAGTCGTAGGAGCTCCGCAGCAGCTCTCTCTCAGAGACCCTGGGGCCATATAGGGCTGAGCTGACGCTGTCTGCTTAGCCCGGAGACTCCGCCCATCCAACCTGAGCACAGCTGAACATCACAGACAATTGGCCTGGAGGTAAACCCCTCCAAGTGTTAACAATGATTAACCTGGCTTAACTTCAACAAGACTGTGCAACCTATATCCACCTCAGGGTAACTGGGGAGGCTGAGCCACTGTCCCTTGTAGGACATCTACCACAAAAAGCTAATTGACCAACTCAGGGAAGCAGCCACCATGCAGAGACATGGAAAGAAATCAGATGTGAAAGAAATGGAGGAACAAAAACGACTGGACATGGAATTCAAAACCACGGTTATAGGGCTTTTCAAGAGGCTCCTAGAAAAGGCCGAGACCTACAAGGAAATGAACAAGACCCTCAAGGATAGGAACGAGACCCTCAAGGATATGAAAAAGGACCAACCAGAAATTAAGCATATACTGACTGAAATAAAAAATATTATACAAAGACCTAAAAGTGCTCTGGAGCACCCCAAGAACCAAGTTAAAGATTTGAAATACAAAGAGGTAAAATCCACTCAGCTGGAAAAGCAAGAAACCAAAAGAATCCAAAAAATTGAAGATAGTGTAAGGGGCCTCTGGGCCAACCTCAAGCATACCAACATCCAAATTATAGGCGTGCCAGAAAAAGAGAGCAAGACAATGAAAACCTATTTGAAGAAATAGTGACCGAAAACTTCCTACACCTGGTGAAAGAAATTGACTTAGGAGTCCAAGAAGCGCACCGAACCCCAATATACAGGAACCTAAGAGGACCACACCAAGGCACATCATAATTAAAATGCCAAGAGCAAAAGACAGAGAGAGAATATTAAAAGCAGCAAGAGAAAAACAGATGGTTACCTATAAGGGAGCACCCATATAATTGTCAGCAGATTTCTCAACATAAACGATGCAGGCCAGACAGGAGTGGCAAGAAATATTCAAAGTGATGAATAGCAAGAATCTACAACCAAGATTACTCTATCCAGCAAAGCTATCATTCAGAATTGAAGATCAGATAAAGTGCTTCGCAGATAAGAAAAGGCTAAAGGAGTTCATCACCGCCAAACCATTATATGAAATGCTGAAAGATATTCTTTAAGAAGAGGAAGAAGAAAAAGATAAAAGTGTAAATTATGAATGACAAATACACATCTATCAACAAATGAATCTAAAATTCAAGTGAATTAATCTGATGAACAGAATAAACTGGTGAATGTAACAGAATCACGGACATAGAGAGGGAATGGACTGACAATGCTTGGGGAGAAAAGAGGTGTGGGAAGTGCAGCAAGAGACTGAACAAAAATCATGCAACTATGGGAGAGGACAGTGGTGGGGGGGGTGAGGGCAGAGGGTGGGATGGGTACCAGGTGGAGGGGTGCTATAGGGGGAAAAAAAAGGGAACAATGTAATTAATAAACTGAACAATAAAGATTAAAAAGTAAAATAAAATAAAGCAAAAAAAAAGAAGAAATCATTAGAATTCTAACTCACCCCTGCTCCTTCCAAAGACCTAAATAAAACCTATGGTTAAAAAAAAATTGAAATATACCTACATAACCCATATTTATGAAGAATTAGGAAGGTAGTAAATGATAAGAAAATATAATATATACAAAACAACACCATCCTCCATCTTATGCCTGACGCTTAACAGATAGGCAAAATATCAGTGTATGTGCCTCTGATGAAACCAAGTTAACACGAGCAGATGAGAAATTATAATACATTCAAAACTATATACTCCTCCTTCTAATTCCTGAGGCTTAACCGACAGAATAAAATATCAAAGTGTGTGCCTCTGATGAAGCCAAGTTACCACATGGAAAGAACAAGAGCAACCAGTTTGAGTGCTTACCTCATCCTAGAGCTGACATTTAGAGGACCCTTGGATAATAACTGGTTCCTGGACTAGCTACCTTAAAGTGAAACCTACTGGTAAACAAGCTCTACCCATACACACAAGTTGCCAGTGGGCCTTTTATTATTTTATTGTTTTTAAAATATATATGTTTTTATTGATTTCAGAACAGAGAGAAAAGGGAGAGATAGAAGCATCCATGATGAGAGTGAATCATTGATTGGCTGCCTCCCGCAAGACCCCCACTAGGGATCAAGTCTGTAACCTGGGCATGTGCCCTTGACCGGAATCGAACCTGGGACCTTTCAGTTCGCAGCCCAATGCTCTATTCACTGAGCCAAACCAGCTATGGTGATTATTTTATTCTTAAATATAAATGGGAAAAGTCCCAATGCATTAAAGAGTAAGACCAAAACAAAACAAAAATAATCCTGAGGAATTAAGGAACAGGAGAACCTATGCAAACAGAATCTGCTTTAGTATTAAAAAAAATTTTTAATGCCTATTAACAAATTCAGAGTTCCAAGAAAAAAAACTATCTAAGAACCAGATGATTTAAAAAAGAAACTTTCAAGGAACAAGAAAAAAATTTTACATGTTAAAAATAAAAACAAAGACCAGCTGGAATGGCTTAAGTGGTTGAGCATCAAGCTATGAACCAGAAGGTCGTCACAGGCTCGATCCTCAGCAGGTGGGGTGTGCAGAAGGCAGCCAACCAATGATTCTCTCTCATCACTGATGTTCTAAAATCAATAAAATCAATAAAAATATATTTTAAAAATACATTAAAACAAAACAAAACAAAAAAACGAAAACCAGCCCTGGCCAGTGGCTCAGTGGTTGGCGCATCATCCCATACACCAAAAGTTTGCAGGTTCAAGTTCTTGGTCAGGATACATACCAAGGTTACAGAGGGTTTGTAGGGGGCAACTGATCAATATCTGTTTGTTTCTTTCTTTCTCTCTCAAAACAAAAACAAAAATACACAATAAAACATATTCTTGGGTGAGGATTAAAAAATTATAAAATATATAAAAAATAAAAATATGAAAAGCTGATGATTTAGATTAGAAAGACAATGAAAAATCTCCTAGAAAAACAACACCATCACAACAAACCAAAGTATTATGATAGAAAAGATCTAAGCAGATCTCTGAAATATCAGGACAAAGGGCAATCCTGAATGAGTGGAGGAACAAGTCTCAAAAATCAGAAAGGCATTTGACTTCTTATCAGTAATAATTAATACAAGGAATACAGCAAAAGTTCTGAGAGCAAATTACTTTCACACCGAAATTCCATAACATTAAAGTGTGAGAAAAAAAAAGTATTGTTAAACCTGTAAATAGTCAGTTTATCTTTCATATATATTTTACTTGAAAATACATTCCAAAAAACTCAGGAAATAAAGAAGAAAACCCTATACCCAGTACACAGCAGTGCCCACTAAGCAAAAGGGAATATGCCAGAGCAATACTGAAATCCTAGGGAATAATCAGAGTTCATATTGCTGTAGAAGACATATTGATTAAAGAATAAAGTATTCTGGGGTAAAAGAATTCTGAGGTCGTCTCCTTAAGAATTTGGACTAGTTTGGGAAGGCAATAAAGGCTGGTGATGCAAGGGGAAAAAGGATCAGAAATCTCAGGAAAAGCTAGATGAGAAAGGAGTACTTGGCTGGGTAGCAATGTTTTCATAGTTATAATAAATGTGTTCATTTACAACTTTTATGCCTTACCCAAAGAAGGGAATACAGTAGTAATTTAAAACAAAACATACTATCAATTTCGTTAATATAAAAATATGAAGTTATAAAAAAAAAAAGAGAGAGAGAGAAAAGAGAAGGACAGGACGGGCACTAATATTCTTATTTAACCAAGGGGAGTCAAGAAATAGTATCCTCCATTTTTACAGAAGTTAAAGTAAATATAATCTGCAAGGGCTTCTCAAAAAGGTGGTACATGGGTTATGATAGTACTAGAGATTAAACTTCTCTCTCTCTCTCTCTCTCTCTCTCTCTCTCTCTCTCTCTCTATTTATGGTAGGTGGCCAATTTTTCCTTTCTAGTAAAACATAATTGTCTTTAAAAGATATTTAAGTTAAAAACTTAATTTTAAGTTAGGAACATCAATAAAGGTGGCAGACAGGTACCGCAAAAACTGCGAAGGGATATTCAAATGAAATATGATAAACATTTCAATATGTATAACTAAACAGGGAATTTAGTAAACATTATATTAGGAGAAATATATAAAGAACACAGGTGATCAATGAGCTAAATTTTCATCTATCATTAACAATTTATATTTACTTATACTTAAAGCAAAACAGAGCAATATAAGTACATCATTCAGAAATATGAACTTAATTATATACCAGATTAATTTAAAGCTGCAACAAAAGTGGTTTCTTTGGGTGAGTAGATCTGAGAATGGCGACGGAAGAAAGACCATGATCTACTACAAGTCCTTCTGCGCTACATAATTATTCAATGACATGTATGCCTATACGTTTTTGTGAAGGATGGAACAGAGGTAAAGTGGGAAATCAGGTCAGCAAGTTAAGTATTAGCAAGAAATAAACTAAGAAAAGCCTTCTAAAGTGACTGAAACTTACCTACTGGAGCCTGGGGGGCTCCAAAGCCCAAAGTGGCTGTCGAGGTATTAAATCCAGGGGCCCCAAAGGCTCCTGTACCAAGAGGCCCTCCGATCTTAGGTTGGTTGTTCCCAAACAAAGATGCCTGTCCAGCACCAAGAGCTATGGAGACAAGAGGAAAGAAAAATGCGCCACAGAAGATCCTTTGAATGTTGTACCAGAGGCCAGTTACTTAAAAATATAATACATTTGGAAGTTTCATAACTTGTTGATCATTCATTTCAACAGAAGATCCAATATAGTAAAGGCTAACTATATGCCATGCACTGTGCTGAGTACATTATAAATATCATAAGCAAAATATTTAACCTCTCTGTATTGTTTCCTCAACTATTAGAAGATAACGCATAAGTTAGATATTTATCCTAAGATTTAAAGCAAACACATATTAAGCAAGTAGATGGTAGATCTTAACACTCTTTAAATAATAACTAGTATCATCTCATTTAATCTTTATAAGCCTAGAAGTAGGAAGTATTAATTTTAGACTTTTATAAAAAAACTAAATATTTAACAATAAAAAAAAAAGCTAAATGCCTTGTGATAAGATTACTAGAGAATCAAGTTTCAGTATGAATCAGATCAGATGGATTAAGAACTTATTTTCGCCCTAGCGAGCCTGCTCAGTAGTTAGAGCATTAATCCAAGGACTGAAGGTTCACGGGTTTGATTTCGGTCAAGGACATGTGGTTACAGGCTCGATTCCTGGGCACATGCGGGAGGCAACCAATCGATGTGCCTCTGTTTTTCTCCTTCCCTTCCACTCTTAAAATAGAAATAAAAAAATCAATGGAAAAAATATCCTTGGGTGAGGATTAACAACAACAACAACAAAAACACAAAACTGATTTTTACCAGAGGGAAACCCACTGCAAAACCATATATATAAAATGGTTTTTAAAGTATGAAATAGGGAGAATTCAGTTATTTAGAATAAGTTACTGGCATATGTTATTTAAAATATTTCCATCTCCTCCTCCTCCTCCTCCTCAAGAATTGGCAATTTGGAAGATCTCAAGCTCCTTCTAAAGCAGGATGGGGGACATACCGCCCATGAACTCATTTTATCTGACCCTGCCAAGGCATTAGGACTAAGTTAATTAAATGTTTAACCAAATACAGCAGATTAATTTTTAAGTTGGTAATTTTGTATGGCATGTGAATGATGTTACAAATATCCCAATGGCCATTGGTAGGAAAAAGGTTCCCAGCCCCTGATCTAAAGCATTAATACATCTTTTCTTTTAATGTTTTTATTGATTTCAGAGAGAAAGAGAAACACCAATGATGAGAGAGAATCATCGACTGACTGCCTCCGGCACGTCTCACACTGGGGATCGAGCCTACAAGCCCAGCATGTGCCTTGACCAGGAATCGAACTGTGACCTCCTGGTTCATATAGGTCAATGCTGAACCACTGAGGCACACTGGCTGGGCCATCAACACATCTTGACAGAGGTATGGGTTACCAGGAAAATCATTACAATCATTTCAAAAAGGTAACAACTGAAAGTTAAAAATATCAAATGGGAACTGCTTTGAAATCATAAAAAAAAAAAAAAAGAAAGTTTATACTGAGAAAATTCACACTATAAAATAGGGTGACTACTAAATGGACAAAATATTCCCTGTCCAATCTCATTCACAATAAGAAAACAATGTAGCAAGAGGATTGTTTCACCTTAAAAAATCCTATTCTGGAACAGGGACTAAATCTTAAACCATTAGAATTTGGTGAAAATTCCAAGAAAAACTAAAATTATATTACTCTCTCAAAGGACATAGTTATTGGCCAAATTTCAAGATTATTTATTCTTCTAGGTAGCAAACACATCTTTACCTCCAAATAAAAATTTAGATGAAATCCACAAACATATAAAATGGATCAAAATGTGTTTTGAATGGGTATTTATTTCCCTTACCTTTGCAGCAGCTATGAATAAAGAACCACAAAACATTCTTTAAAAAAACCACTATATTTTAACAACCCACAAGAGTATAAAAAGACATTGAGAGGTTCAGGTGACCTGGAAAGCGACTGTCATAAAATGGCCTGCATACTGTTAGAATTTATCAAGGGAAAGATGTATTTTATCCAGCTCTGTCTTATATTGTGCATAAGTAGCTCTTTATGCTTAATGAAAGAAAGGACTTACCAGGGACATTCTTAAATATGATAATGTCAATTTATAAAATGTTCTGTATTTATGGTTAGGTGGAAGAATCATAAGGAAGATATATGGGGGCACCATGGTAATAGTGAGCCTAGAAACTCCACAAAAAAGTGAAAATGATTATATTCTTTATGAAATATTCTAATAAATTTTAGAATTTAATTTTACCTATGTTATCTATTAGTGTGGGGTAGATTTTTCTGTGTATGTCTTAGTGTAACTACTGACTTATTAGCTGTATTCTTAAACTATTACTTCATAAGAAACTAAGTACTAAAACTTCTTAATATTATTACTAAGAATTACCAAGAAAATGGCATGCCATTGATAATGCTGATAGTTAATGTCACTATGAAGAAACTGATATGCCCATGATTTAATGAGAGTTCCTTCATCGAAGCAAATGGGGGGAAGAGGACTTTAATCATATGCCAAATAATATAAAATATTTTCTATTGATCACTTAAATCTAAGTGTGCATCAAATCTTATATATATGTATATTTCATATTTCTAGTCAACTATTCATGAAGTAGGCAAAGGTCTATGTTACAGGAAAATTTACTTCTTTTGAGGTCTGAATTTGAATCTCCATCACGGAAAACCAGAAGCTGCGCAGGAATACTGATTTACCTAATGCCCCCCAACTCCAAAACTCAGCTGAAAGCTACAGTGTTATTCTACTTATGATATTATGAAATACAGAGTTCACGAATATGGAAGTTTATAAACAGTAGTCTCCAGACACATTCCTCTCAAAGCTAAAAAATCTGCTTTAGCAGATGCAATCAATCATCAAAGAATTCTAATAACATGTGCTTGGTGATTCTTATAATTCTCATTTCCCTATATGATCTGCTGTTAAGGTTGGGGTTTAAAATTCTTTATTAATTCTATTTACCTTTTAGTTTATGGGAACAACAAGGCATGAATGAAAAATATATAACAGTAATAAAAATTGCAGTTCATTGTCTGGGAGGTAGAACTCTTTAAGAAAAACAAAATATATTCAAACTAATAAAAAGGCTGAGATATTATATTACAGTAGAATAGAAGATAATAGCATCACAAAAGAGGCGATAGAACAGTTTACAATCTTGGCCTACTAGGGAGGGCATCTGCAAGACCAAAAGCCAAAGAGGAGAGAATGACAATTTTGAACGGCGTAAAAATAAGACTTGTATAAGGTAACATCAACAAGGTAAAATAAAGACTTGGTGGAAATATCTGTAACAGACATTAGAGCAGCATCTTAGTCCAGGCCTTAGACTTGTGGTTAATATCCTGTCTAGTGTCAAAACTACCCTGGGGAGAAAACTCTCAATTTGACCACACCAAAGCTAATTTTGCCTCTGGGATTAAAAGAAAACACTGATGTCAGACAATATATTCTGCTTAAGTTTAGGAATCACATTGTACAACAAATTTTTTAGTTCTGTATGTTGGTAGAATTTAGGTAAGTTTAAAAGCTCAAATGAAACTGTCATATAATCAAACAACATTAATATCCATAAAATATAAAGCACTCTCAGAAATAAATTAAACAATGATCACATTTTATGGAATAGGAAATTCAAAGATTAAAATGGCCAGTAAACATACAGAAGGATATGCTTCACCACTAATCAGTGAAGTACAAATTAAAATATACCAATTTTCACTATCATGCATGTAAAGATGAAAAAGCCCAAAAATATGGAAAAGGTATAATAAATGAGCACTTTTACACAATGTGAACAAAAATGCAAACTGACATTCTTTTTATAAGACAAATTGTTAGCAACACTGACCAAAATGTAAAAAATCTGTGTCTCCTCTGACAGAATTCCATTTCTAAGAATCAATCCTATATAATACACACAAAATTATATCACAAAGATCTTTATTAATGCATTGCTAATAATATCAAATAACTCAAATGTCCATCAAAAAAGAAAAAGTTAAATAAATTACAGTGTATGTAGTTATGTGGATACTAGAGGCCCAATGCACAAAATTCATGCATGGGGGGTGGGGGAGGGGGCGTCCCTCAGCCCAGCCCGCACCCTTTCCAATCTGGGACATCCTTCTTACAATCCAGGACTGCTGCCTTCCAACTGCTCGCCTGCCTGCCTTCCTGATTGCCCCTAACTGCTTCTGCCTGCCAGCTTGATCACCCTCTAACCACTCCCCTGCCAGCCTAATTGATATCTAACTGCTCCCCTACCAGCCTGTTTGCCCCCTACTTTCCTCCTCTGCCAGCCTGGTCACCCCTAACTGCCCTTCCCTGCAGGCTTGATCACCACCAACTGTCCTCCCTTGCAGGGCCTGGAACCTCCCAACGGCCCTCCCCTGCTGGCCATCTTGTGTTAACATGGGGGCAGAATCTTTGACCACATGAGGTCAGCCTTCTTGTGTGTTGGGAGTGATGGTCAATCTGTGTATTACTCTTTTATTAGATAGGATAGAGGCCTGGTGCATGGGTGGGGACCAGCTGGTTTGCCCTGAAGGGTGTCAGGGATCAGGATGGGGGTTCCCTTGGGGTTTGGGGCGGCCTGGGTGAGGGGCCTATGGTGGTTTGCAGGCCAGCCATGCCCCCCAGCGACCCAAGTGGAGGCCCTGGGATCTGGGATTAATTTATGTTCTACAACTGAAACTTTGTAGCCTGGAGCAGAGCCAAGCTTTCTGCTCGCTCTATGGTGACAGCCATTTCTGTTTGAAAATTTGTAGCCCAGAGTGGAGGCCTAGGCTAGGGCTGCAGAAGTTTGGCTTCCTCCATCGCCCTGGCAACCCTAGCCTCTTCTCTCTCCAGCTCTGTGGCTGCCGCCATTTCTGTTGGGATTATGTATCTTCTATAATTGAAACTTTGTAGCATTGAGTGGAGGCCTAGGCTGGCAAGGGCAGGTGGAAAGCTTGGCTTCTTCCATTGCTGGGGAAACCCAAGCCTCCCTCCTGCTCTCAGTGGCGGCAGCCACCTTGGATGGGGTTTATTTGCATAATCTGCTCCTGATTGGCTGGAGGGCACGGCTGTAAGTGTGGCTTGATCAGAGGTATGGTCAATTTGCATATCATTCTTTTATTAGATAGGAGGATACCCCCCCCACACACACACACACACTAAAATACTAGAGTTATATTTAAAGAATGAGTTAGCCCTAACTGTGGTCTGGCTCAATAGATAGAGCACCAGCCTGTGGACTGAAGGGTGGCAATGCCCGGGTTGTAATCTTGATCCCCATTAGGGGGTGTGCAAGAGGCAGCTGATCAATGATTCTCTCTCATCACTGACATTTCTACCTCTCCTTCTCCTTTCCTTTCTGAAATCAATAAAAAATATGTATTTTTAAAAATGAGTAAGAACTATATTTACAAAAGAAAAAACACATGCCGAAAATGTCATGGAAAATAAAAACAAGGATCACAGATACTATATAAGCACTTGCTTTCAGTTTGAAACATTTTGACCGCAGCACATAATATAAAATACACTGAGACCCTAAACACTCATATACTATATAACCAAAACAAGTTAAATAAAACAATAGTTAACCTTTGTATAATAATTTATTAAAATTCCAGCTAATTTTTTAAAAATGCTAGTTGCACCCAGCTGGTGTTGCTCTGTGGTTGAGCATAAACCTATGAATCAGGAAGTCAGGGACTGATTCCCAGCCAGAGCAAGTGCCTGGTTTGCAGGCTTGATTCCCAGTAGGGGGTGTTCAGGAGACAGCTGATCAATGATTCTCTCTCATCATTGATGTTTCTATCTATCTCTTTCTCTCTCTCTCTCCCTTCCTCTCTAAAATCTAAATATATATATATTAAAATGCTAATTGCAGCTACATTAATATCACATCCAAGTACTTATTGTATTTCATCATAAAAAAGCACCTATGTAGAATATTTTCCATTGAAAAATACAACAGAAAATCTTATATACTAGGGGCCTGGTGCACAAATTTCATGCACTTGGGGGTGGGTGGGAGGGGAGAGTGGTCCCTCAACCCAACCTGCCCCCTCTCACATACTGGGAGCCCTCAGGGGATGTCCAACTGATGGCTCACCCCCAGCCTGCCCAAGGCCTACTAAAGCCTCTGTGAGGCTTTAGGCCTTGGGCACCCAGCCATCGCCCTGCTCAGCTCAGCCCCGGCTGCCTGCGACCACCCGGCCTCGGGGGCTGGGTGCTCGCTGCCACTTCTGCTCACATGCCACCACTGCTGCTGCCGCTGCTTCCCCTCACAGTGCCCGGGGGCTGGGTGCTCACTGCCACCTCCCCCATTTCATCTCCACCCACCGGGGCTGGTGCTCATGCCATTTGGCTCCACCCCTGGCTCCTGATTGGCTGATAGCATAGCCAATCAGGAGCAAAGGTACAGTCAAATTTGCATGTTTCTCTTTTATTATATAGGATATGTATATATATTTAAGCATATTTGAAAAATGTATTTAAAGGGGTCTGACAAGATACATGCCTAACTTTCAATAGCTATACTTCACAACTGAAATATGTGGACTTTTCATGATTCTACTATATTGTTGAAAAATTTTTTATAAGCACTTATATCTTTTATTAAGAAAAAAGAAATAGTTCATCGATTATACAATATTCTATTAAAAAGGATGACAAACAATCAGCACATAGAAGCAAAGAGAGCAAATAACTGGTCAGTGGAAGCAAAGACCAATGGAAATAAATGGTATAGAAGTAAATGACCATACCTATGGTCAGATGAATTGGGAAAGAAGACATAACTATATGCTTAAACAACCTTGTTGAACTGTACATGTTAAAACACTTATTCATTTTATGACTACCACCACTTCTCCATTGTTTAAGGCAGTTAGGCAGGTAGAAGGGTCAATGTCTTCAAAGACACTGAAAAAAATTATCAACAGCAGGAGTAAACACAAAGGTGTGACATCACAGCTCTATATCAAGGTGAAAAGAATTGAAAAGTATGCACAGACTTTACAAAAAGTCAGAATATTTGAGTAATAAAGCTTTCTCAATAAATAGCCCATAGTCACAAAGGTAACATAGGGGAACTAAAGTTAAAAATGTCATCCTGTTAACAAGTCTTGCATTACACACTGAAAACCTCAAATAGACCAAGACTGTCAGAGGACATTTTCTAGAAAGGGAGCATAAAAAAAATGGGGCAATGTTTTAAAACCTGCCAAAACATAACTGCTGGGGATGTTTTATAAATCCATTTGTGAAAATTAAAATTTAGACCTCTAATTTCCAGGCATATGATCAAATTTAAGTCTTAAGTTTCAAGCAATTAGAAAGCCAAAATTATTACTTCCTAAATGTTATGGTACAATTCCTTACCTGTTCCAAATCCTGTACCAAGTCCAGTTCCCAGAGTCCCGGGTCCTGGTTTACTTCCAAAAATACTATTCCCACTGGTATTTGTGCCAAAACCTAGAAAGACAAAAGAATGAGTGGACTGTACTTTAAATACAACTCTTTCTTACACAAGGGACTTTAATGCAAAGCAGTTTGACCCTAAATTTTACATCCTTTCAGTTAGATATCCTATTGGTAGGCTAATTTATTAATACTAGAAGTCTTCCTATTAATACATTTCAGCCTTGAAATACCAGTTTAATATAGGATAATATCCAATTTTTAAAAGCAAAGTGATTGTGCTTGAGATGAGTTTGGGAAGCTTTACCTTTGTAAGGCTCGAAGTCTCCAACATATGTCTCATGGTTATTAGAAGAAAAACTCATTCCCTCAAACTTTCAATAAAAAATAGGAGAGTCAACAAATAAAGACACTGTACTGATTCTAAAGGTTCTTGATAAGAGAAAATTACCTATAAAAAATCTCTTAAGCACCCTAGCCGGTTTGGCTCAGTGGATAGTGTTGGCCTGTGGTTCAATTCTGGCCAAGGGCACATGCCTGGGTTGTGTAGGGGGTGTGCAGGAGGCAGCCAATCAATGATGTTTCTCTCCCTCTATCCCTTTCCCTTCCTCTCTGAAATCAATAAAAATGTGTTTTAAAAAATAAAAAATCTCTAAAGCTACTTTTGTTTTGAACAAATGGATGTTATATAGATGATAATAAGTGGCTGATCACACATGAGAAGCTTTAATGGTGTCATATTCAATCAGCTCCTAGGAGCACTCAAGTACTCAGCTAGCAGATAGTAAAAAGAAAATAACCACTCAAACTTTTCTTGAATTGAACTGTTTCAAAGAGATAATGGAGAGCTGTACAAACCATCCTCCTTCACTGCGACCCATCATTTAGAAAAATCCTGATGACCCTGTAAATTCCACATTTCTCCCCAAAAGCACACCTACATCACATTACTGCTATTATTTCTCTTTTGTTCAGATATGTCCACACTGTTTCTGCACAATTTGTGGAGTTACATAACAAAAAACTAATTAACATATCATTAATGTCTTTCATAAGAGGAAAGCAATAATCAATCATTGGCCAGCAATCCTCGTTGGTAAAATACCTGAAAGTCTTTTTTAAAGATATCACGAAGAGGAACAAATACAAAAGATTTACAGAATAAACAGAGTATCTTGGAATGTATGACAGTATCACCTACTAAGATTATACACGGTCAGATCTATAGTTGATTATCTCAATGAAAAAGATTAAGAAAAAAAATTGAAGAATTTATACAATTTAAGAACATATTTCTAAAGTCATTTAAACATCCAAGCAGTAATCTGGCTTCATCTTAATACATTTAATTCATACACTCATGAAATCTTTTCAATTGTGCTAATTAATAGCTTTGCTACAAAAATAGAGATCTGGCCAAAACTGGTTTGGCTCAGTGGATAGAGCATCGGCCTGCGGACTGAAGGGTCCTGGGTTTGATTCTGGTCAAGAGCATGTACCGTGGCTGTGGGCACATCCCCAGCAGGGGGTGTGCAAGAGGCAGCTTATCGATGTTTCGCTCTCATCAATGTTTCTGACTTTCTATCCCTCTCCTTTCCCCTCTGTGAAAAATCAATAAAATATATATATTTTTAAAAATAGAGATCTGCCTACTCAAGCACAATCAATTCTTTTAGAAGAAGAAAAAAAAATGGCTCAGTGTTTTCTTTTTATACCTATGAACCAGAAGGTCCCGGTTTGATTCCAGGTCAGAGCACATGACCATGTTGCAGGCTCAATCCCCAGTAGGGGGCATGCAGGAGGCAGCAACCTTGCAAAATGTTAAAAATATTTGGGTAATAAATCAACACTGATGTTTTTATTGCCCTCTCCATTCCTTTCTGAAATCAATAAAACTATATTTAAGAAAAAAATATACTTGGAGATATTCTTTTTGAATTAAAATTTAACCAGAAAATATCATCCATCCCCATAAACAGCAGAAAACAAAATATTTATGAACTACCTCAAACCCATAGTAGGGAAATAAGTCCCAACTTACACTGTTTATACCACACATTTCCTCAGATTCTTACTGACAAAAGTTTATCACCTCTGTCATTTCAAACAATTTTTAAAATTAAGAACAATTACTTAATGATCAGTTAATTTACAACAAAGGAATCAAGAATATACAAATGGGAAAGGATAGTCTCTTTAATGAATGGTATTGAGAAAACTGGACAGCCACATGCAAAAGAATCAAAGTGGACCACTCACTATCTTATACCATACACAAAATGGATTAAAAAAGACTTAAAACATAAGACCTGAAACCAACTAATTCATATAAGAAAGCATATGCGGTAATCTCCCTGATATCCGTCTTGGCGATGATTTTTTTGGATCTGACACCAAAAGCAAAGGCAATAAAAGCAAAAATAATCAAGTGGGACTACGTCAAACTAAAAAGCTTCTATACAGCAAAGGAAACCATCAGTAAAATTAAAGGCAACCTACTGCATGGGAGAAAATATTTGCAGATCATACATCTGAATAAATGATTACTATCCAAAATACATGAAGAACTAATTCAACTCAATACAAAAAAATCTGATTAGAAAATGAGCAGAGAATCTGAATAAACATTTTAGCTTTGGCTAACAAGTACACACACACACAAAAAGTGTTCAACATCACTAATTACCAGTAAAATGCAAATCAAAACCACATAAATTATCACCTTACACCTATTAGAATGGCCAACATCAAAAAGGCAAGAAACAAATACTGGCAAAGATATGGAAGAAAGGGCACCACTGTGCACTGTTGGTGGAAATTATGGTGTAACCACTATGGAACTCAGTATCAAAGTTCCTCAAAACATTTAAAGTAGAACTATCATACAGCTCAACAATTATAGTCGCAGATATTCATCCAAAGAAAATGAAAAAACTATCTCAAAAAATATATGCATCCCCATGTTCATTATATAACTAGAGGCCCGGTGCACGAATTTGTGCATCAGTGTGGTCCATTGGCCTGGCCTGTGGAAATCCCCAAAGGGGTCCTGGATTGCGAGAGGGCACAAGTCAGGCTGAGGGACCCCACCGGTGCATGACGGGGGCCGGTGAGGGACTATGGGAGGGCTCCAGGGTGTGTCTGGCCCCTCTGATCCAGTCCTGATCAGCTGGACCCCAGCAGCAAGCTAACCTAGTGGTAGAGCATCTGCTTCTTGGTGGTCAGTGCACATCATAGCTACAGAAGAACAGTTACTTAGGCTTTAATATATACATATTAAATACACACACACACACAAACACACACACATATAAACAGAATATTATTGAGATAAAAATACAATACAATCTGGTCATCATCAACAAGATAAAATTTGGGGGCATTATGCTAAGTAAAAAAAAGTTAAGCCAAAACTGGTTTGGCTCAGTGGACAGAGCATCGGCCTGTGGACAGAAAGGTCCGGGGTTCGATTCCAGTCAAGGGCATGTACCTTGGCTACAGGCATATCCCCAGTAGGGGGTGTGCAAGAGGCAGCTCATCGATGTTTCTTTCACATAGATGTTTCTGACTTTCTAACCCTCTCCCTTCCTCTCTATAAAAAAATCAATAAAATATATTTTTTAAAAAAAGTCAGGTCAGATAGAAAAATACAAATGCAACATGGTCAGAACTTATATGTAGAATCTAAAAAAAAAAAGACAATAAATAATGAACTCAGAGAACAAATCAGTGGTTGCTAGAGGTGGGGGAATAGGTGAAACAGGTAAAAGGGAGGGGTTAAAAACTGCAAACTTCTGGTTATAAGTCATGGATGTAATGTACAGCATAGTGACTAAAGCTGACAATACTGTATTGCATATTTGAAAGTTGCTAAAAGTAAATCATAAAAGTTCTCATCACAAAAAAAGAGAGAAAATTTGTAAACTATGTATGGGGACAGATATTAACTGGACTTACTATGGTGATCATTTCCAACATATAAATATTGAATCACTGTGCTGTATATTTGAAATTAAAATGATTATACCTTAAAAAAAAAAAATCAGCTTAGCCCTGGCCAGGTAGCGCAATTGGTTACAAGGTTGTCCCAATATGCCAACAATGTAGATTCGATCCCTGATCAGAGCACATATAAGAAGCAACCAATGAATGCACAAATAAGTGGAACAACAAATTGATGCTTCTCTCAAATCAATTCTTAAAAAATGTTTTCATTTTGAGAGAGGGAGAGAGAGAGAGAGGATGAGAGAGGGATAGAGTAGAAACAGCGATGAGAGGGAAACATCATTTATTGGTTCCCTCCTGCACATCCCTACTGTGGGTTCAAACATAGTCAGTAATTGAACCGGTTCTCTTGGTTCCTGGGTTAACACTCAAGCACTGAACCACAATTGCTGGGCTCTCTCAAATCAATTTTTAAAAATAAGCTTAAAAAAAAATGTCTAGGACAGGTAAAGGAGCTATTTGTATACAAAAGCAGCATAGAAGAGCCACTGATTTATTGCTAAGCACTATCTCATCAATACCCAAAGGATCTTTATCCTTTTACATCTATTTCCTTCATTCAGAAATTCAGACATTATCATAGTCACTTAAACTTGTCCATAATTATTTACCAAGAAAACCAGCTGATAACTCTGAAGAATAACTGAAGGATCTGGCAACACCGATTAATTGTAGCAGTATGGATTAATCACTACCAGAATGCACCACAATCCACACTGAATAGCATGTAAATGACAATGGCATGATGATGGCCCCAAATCTCGGTATAATCCTACTTTACTTCATTTCCAGATTTGTTACAGGACTTATTTCTAATCACATAATTATCTCAGCCACAAAATCAAAGCTGACAACTTCCCAAGAAAATAGGAAAATTAAAGAAAGCTTTATTTAGACCTGGATTTCTTGAGGGCAATACTGAAGTAAGTTCCTCCAAGAGTATTAACAAAACTTGCCACCATGCAACCTCCATCTGACTTATAAATTACAGGGAATCCTTCCTCTTAGGACCCCAATTATTCATTCTTTAATTCATTTAACAAACTTTTAGTGAGCACCTACTAATTGCCAGGCACTCAGTCAACATTAGGAATTTTTTTTTTTAAAAAAAAGGTCATTTCAAATTCAGCATGTAAGCTGGTGGGGCACATCAGATAATGATGAGACCTTCCATTTTCAAGTCAGTGAACATGAGTAAAAACAAAAAATCTCCAAATAAACCCAAAATCTGCAGTCTTGGAATAACATCAAACACATTTCAGAAGTCTAGCCTATTTTATCAAGTACAGCCTACACAAACACTAAGTCAGACAGAAGTAACATTTGATTTTGTACTACAGAAAATAATATGACCCTTGCTGGTTTGGCTCAATGAATAGTGTCGGCCTGTGGACTGAAGGTCCTGGGTTTGATTCCCATGAAGGGCACAGGCCCGGGATGCAGCGACCATCTGCAGTAGGAGGTAGGAGGCAGCCAATCAATGGTTCTCTCTCATCACTGATGTTTCTACCTCTTTCTCATCCCTCTCTGAAATAAAAAATATATATTTTAAAAATAAAATCATTCAATACTTTTAAAAAATACGTATGCATTTTCAAAGAGAGCAAATGTGGTTCTTGGGAGGGCTAAAATGGTCTTGAATGGCTCCTTGGGGAAGAGTGATAGTGACATTAAAAAAAATGTTGATAAGCACTGATTTAATGCTTAAGTATCTTTCCCATCTTAATTCTGTAGCTAAACACAAGTACACAAAATAGATGCCCATGTTAACTAAGTCCACTGCCTCAAAACCTTTCTTTCATAAAGTACAACCAAAAAGAATTACAGATGGAAAAGATAATCATTACTAAGAGTGATCAAGCAAAAGGGGTTACAAAATATATAAATACTAGTGGCCTGATGCATGAAATTGGTGCACGGGGGTGGGGTGGAGGTGGTGGTGTCCCTTAGCCTGGCCTGCATCCTCTCTAATCTGGGACTCCTGTGGGGTCGGGCCCAAACTGGCAGTTGGACAACACCCTCACAATCCAGGACTACTGGCTCCTAACCGCTCACCTGCCTGCCTGCTTGATCTCCCCTAACCACTGTGCTTGCCCCCAACTGCACTACCTTGCCAACCTGATCACCCCTAACTGCCCTCCCCTCCTGGCCTGATCACCCATAACCGCCTCTGCCTCGGCCCCACCACCATGGCTTTGTCCAGAAGGACATCTGGAATGTCTCATGATCTAATTAGCATATTACCTTCTTATGAATATAGATATGACATACTGCCATAACTATAACATATCTACCAATATTACCTGTGAGAATACGTACTTCATGAGATAGGAAGGCATCTAATACATTATTATATATGTTGTAAGTAGTAGGAAATACAGTATTTGTAGCAATAATATACACCCTGTGACTTCCCTTCCTGATCTGGAAATGGTTCCCAGGTCTTTGAACATTTCCTGGTCCCTAATGTCTTTTTTTTTTTTTTTTTTTTTTTTTGCCATTCAGCAAAACTTTATTTACTGCTTATTCACATAATTTGAGGTCTTTAATTTCTAACCACCAAAGATTCAAAGGGCTATTTTTTCTATAAATTTTAACATTAACATTAGTGAATTCCTGTATCCATGTGTTTCATATACTATCGGGGACTCAACTGCTTGGTTGGTGATGGGATTGATTATTGGGAGAATTATTCTTGAAATAATTAAGAAAAGGGAGGCTCAATCTTTCTTCTTGGTTGCTTGCTCCTCCCCAACACCTTCATCACTTTGGACAGCTTTTCCTTCACCTTCTTCTCAGTTTCTTGGGCCCCGAGGAGCAGCAGAACAGGGGAGCGGCGAAACGGCCCCCAGGACCACCAAGGCCGCCGTCCCCCTGCTCCGTGGACCCCACAGAGCAGCACAATGCACGCGAGAGGTGGTTACTTGGGTCCCCACCCCTCCACTCTATGGACTGCGGAGCAGCAAAATGCACACACCCCTCCACTCTGCAGCCCCGCTCCGCATTGGAACACCTGCCCGGGACTGCCCCTATGCTCCTCGGGCCCGCACAGAGACCGCGGATCCCGGGCATTCCCGCCGGTCCCTCAGTCCCCATCCCTCCGCTCTGCGGGACCCCATGCAGCTGGCCCGCGACGCCAGGGGCTGCCCCTTGGCCCCCGCGCAGCGGCAGAAAGGCCGGCCGCTAGCAGCCAGCCTCATCGTGGGCTCTGGGCTGGGGGGCATGCAGGGATCCCTGGGCCTCACACAGCTGTGGCCACCAGGGTATCCTCAGGGTGCTGGGCTGGGGGCGTGGACCCAAACTGCCGCTTGGCTCACAGCCCTGCCTCATACCTGGCCTCATTACCCAAGGTGCCCTGGGCACTCATTTGCATGTGACTAAGTCACAGTTTACTATACGGAGGGCCGGCCCTTAAGTACCGAGCAGGCAGAGCTTATAGCGTGGTGGTTGCTTTCACAGCACTGTGGCCATGCTGCCTCATTACCTAAGGTACCCTGGGTGCTCATTTGCATGTGACTAAGTCACAGTAACTGTAAGGAGGGCTGGCCCTTAAGTACCCTGTGGGGAGAGCTTATCGCGCGGTGGTTGCTTTCACAGCACTGTGGCCAGGCCCCTGCCGGCCTTGCCTCCTGTCTGCTGGCCATTGCCCGTTGGCCATGCCCCCTGCTCCTGATTAGCTGGTAGCGTAGCAGAGGTACGGTCAATTTGCATGTTACTCTTTTATTACATAGGATTGAAATTGGTATCTGACAAGGACCTATCTACTTCACGAAGTTCATATTTCTGTGTAAACATATAACCTTTCAATGGACGATTAAGACAGTTCCTTTCTCCAGTATGTTACAAGATCATTTAAAAACTCACTGAGCCCTGGCTGGTATAGCTAAGTTGGTTGGAATGTCGTGCCATAAACCAAAAGGTAGTGGGTTCAATTCCCATTCAGAGTGTGTAAGGGATGCAACTGATCAATGTTTCTCACATTGATGTTTCTATCTGTTCTTCTTTGAAATCAACTTTTAAAAAAACTCACTGAAAAACTATGTGACTACTGATCTATGGCAAATAACCATGACTTTGCACTCGCATCCCACTAGATATCAAACACCTAATGATGTATCTGAAATCCTTAGCAAATACTTAAACCACTATTTCATTTGGTAATAAAATGAACTTTCCATTATCTGATTTAACACAATAATGTTGAATTTGTTTGAAAATTTAATTTGGTAGTTATGGGAGGCATTTAACATAATACTGTATAATGTTTCCTTTAAAAGGGTTTTAATTTTTCCAAAGAATAGTTTAGAGCTTGTTTTGTCGTTATTGTTCAATCTTATTTGAATTTTCAGAATCTTTTACAATGAACATGTAATAAAAAATAAAGCTTTTTGCAACTATAACTAAAAATCCGCCATATCAAAAAGGACTCAAATAATCAAATCTCAAAAAATAACAAAAACAAAAAACATTTAAAACAAGAATTATAAAATTCTTGTTTCTATGCACTGCTTCCCTGTTTGAAACCTGGCCTAACAGAATGTATTATCTCAACCAAGTTTGTTTCATTTGTGGTTTCTCAACTACTGATTTAAAAAATTAATCCAAGGAAAATTATGTGTCCTAACTTTTTTAAAAAAATCTATCTCCATTAGAGAACCAACTTTCTGCAAAGTACTAATGCATGTACTGAATGGCCCATTTTATCCAAAGTAGAGTTCAAACATATATGAATGAGGAAAGGCAACTGAGTATCTCTTGTATCTCAACCCATGTCCATGATTTTAAATCTTTCCCTCTTGTACTGACATCAAGCTATGGCTTACCTGAGAATTTTTACATATTCCCAATCATATGAATCAGGAGAATGATGTGTGGTATAGTCAGTGTAACTTTAAGAGAGCCAAACCTGCTTTTTATATGTACCAAAATTGGAAGTGTTTGTATTGGTTCCTAAAGTCAGGGTTGGTTTGTTACCAAAGAGCCCGCCACTGGTTGTACCAAATGAAGGAGCACTGGTTGTGCTGGTTCCAAATGTAGTAAGCTTGTTATTGCCAAACAGGGTCTAAAAAGAACAGAATATAGGAAAATTTTTTAGTATAAAAAGCAGTAAATAGAGGTTAACTTGGGAATGCGGGATTGGGTGTAAAGGAGAGAAATCATTATTTTTATTTAAAAAATTAAAGAAGCCCTGTCCAGTTTGGCTCAGTAGACAGAGCGTTTGGCCTGCAAACTGATGGGTCCTGGGTTCAATTCCAGGTAGTGGGCTGGATTCCCAGTGAGTGGGGGTGAGTAGTGTGTGTGTATGTTGGGGAGGAGGGGGCCCGCATGCAGGAGGCAGCAGATCCATGGTTCTCTTTCATTATTGGTGTTTGTATCTTTCTCCCTTTCCCTTCCTCTCTGAAATCAATAAAAATATGTATTTTTAAAAAAGATAAAAGGAAATGAATAAAAACTAGCAGAGCCCTAGCTGGTTTGGCTCAGTGGATAGAGCGTCAGTCAGTGGACTGAAAGGTCCCAGGTTTGATTCTGGTTAAGAGCACATGCCTGGGTTGTGGGCTAGATCCCCAGTGGGGGGCATGTGAGAGGCAATTGAACAATGATTGTCTCTCATCATCAATGTTTCTCTCTCTCTCCCTCCTCCTTCCTCTCTAAAATCAATAATATATACATACATACATATATATATATATATATATATATATATGAAGAGTAGCAGAAAAGTAAACTAGTCTAAGCAACATTAACATTATGAACACAGCCTCAGCAGTTAATGGAAACCCCTCAGCAAACACAAGATTTCAGAGAGGCAAAGAAAAATAATATAGGAATCAAATATATTTTTTTAAACCTGGTAACAGAAATGTATCATGTATTTCATTAGACAGTAGAAACAATTACAATGAAAAAATTTAACCAGTCTATAAGTGAACCTTCAAAACATTAAGAGAAAGAAATCAGTCACATGTATGATTCCATTATATGAAAGGACCAAAATAGGTAAATCCATAGACAGAAAGCAGGCCTGAGGTAACCGGCGGCCATGAGAAGTGTTGAGTATGAGGTTCCTTTTCAGGGTGATAAATATGTTCTAAAATTGACTGTGGTGATAGTTTCACATTCAGTAACTATAATAAAAGCCCCTGAATTGTAAACTTTAAAAGGGTAAATTGGCCCTGACTGGTTTGGCTTAGTGGATAGAGCTTCAGGCCCGCAGACTGAAGGGTCCCAGGTTTGATTCCGGTCAAGGGCATGTACCTTGGTTGCATGCACATCCCCAATAGGGGGTGTGCAGGAGGCGGCTGATAGATGTTTCTCTCTCATCGATGTTTCTAATGCTCTCTCTCTCTCCCTTCCTCTCTATAAAAAAATCAATAAAAAAATATATTTTGAAAATCAACAAAATTTAAATAAAAGGGTAAATTGTATGGTACGTATATTATATCTCAAGGTTATTTAAAAATAACTTTCTGGCCGAACCGGTTTGGCTCAGTGGATAGAGCGTCAGCCTGCGGACTGAAAGGTCCCGGGTTCGATTCCGGTCAAGGACATGTACCTTGGCTGCAGGCACATCCCCAGTTAGAGGTGTGCAAGAGGCAGCTGATCGATGTTTCTCTCCCATCGATGTTTCTGACTTTCTATCCCTCTCCCTTCCTCTCTGTGAAAAATCAATAAAAAATATATTAAATAAATAAATAAATAAAATAAACATAACTTTCTGAGGCATTATGTAGTTTTCACAATTTCTCACCTCAACTAGCTAACCAAAGAAATAAAAAAATTACAATCTCTATAAAATCAGAAATATATGTTTCAGAGATTTTTAAAAAATTACCCACACAATATGTTTAAGCTTTTTATAATGATATAATACAGATTGACTGCTTCATACCGATTCTCATACAGTTTAAGAGGTAATCAGGAATTTACTATTGTTTTTAGGTCAAGCAAATTCTAAAGTTAGAAGTTACTTAAAGAACAAGGAAAATAAAAATTCAGTTAAGCCTTCAGCAACATGATAACTGTAAAAACACCACCTACAATTAACAGTTTTATCAATACCAAAAATATTTCTCAACTATCATATCAACTTGTCACCTAAAACAAGTCAGAAAAGTTAAAAATTACCTGATTTAAGAATGAAAGCATCTCAATTTAGACTCAACAATTTAAATTTTAAAAAATTAGAGGGTAGTTTGCTATCAAAAGTAAACTGCACACAAGCACTGAGGTAAAGAAGTTTAAAAAAGAACTTGCTATTTGAAAAGTAACCTATTAAAGTTACCTAGTAACTTTTCAGTATCAAATCATATATCAATAAAATACTTGACAGTCAAATCTTTCTTAGAAATTCCTTTAACAGATTTAGACACCTCTTCATTTTGTAATCAAATGTAAAAACCCACCGAGCCAACGGCACCAAATCCAGTGTTGGTCTGCCCAAAGAGACCTGTTCCTGTTCCAAATGCTGTCCCCGTGCTGGTGTTTGTGGCCGTCCCAAAAAGACCTCCTGGCTGCGAGGCTTGGGTGACTCCAAATAAACCCTGCAAAAAGTAGCCTAGATTAATAGATGTTCTACAGTAGACCCTTTAACAGTCTTTCTTACATTAGTAATAGTTGACTTTAAAGTTTACGTGATAAGTACTGTCTTTAACACTCTACATAGAGTATTTCTGCACAAAAACCCTAAAAAGCTGGGCAGTTTTCCAAAAGAAAATAAACCTCAGAGCAGTCAAAATTTGACCAATATGTTACAGCTACTGAGTGGCAGGACCAAATTTCAAATAAGCAAAGCTTGTATCATCCTATGTTTAAGATATTTTACTTATGCATTAGTTCACAAAAGAAAATTACTGTACTATGGACTACTGTTGAAGTGACAACTTATAGTGTTTTTAAAGTTTCATTGAGACATAATTTATCATAAAATTTACTCATTTATAGATTATTTAATGGTTTTGTGCAACCACCCTCACTCTCTAAATTTAGAACAATTTCATCACTATAAAAAAAATAAACCAGGGCCCGGCTGGTGTGGCTCAATGGTTGAGTATCGACCTACTAACCAGGACACAGTTTAATTCCGGGTCAGAGTACGTGCCTGGTTTGCAGACTCAATTCCCAGTAGGGGGAGTGCAGGAGGCAGCAGATGAATGATTGATGTTTCTATCTTATCTCTTACCCTCTCTCCTCTCTGAAATCAATAAAAAAATATATATAAAAAAACACCCACACCCATTAGCAGTTACTGCCCTCCCATTCCTAGATAACCATCACTAATCTACCTTCTGTTTCCATGGATTTATCCATCCTGAACATTTTATACAAAGGAATGATACAAAATGTGGTGTTCGGTGAATGGCTTCTTTCACTTAGCATGTGTAAAGGTCCATCCATAAAAAATGGAAAAAATAAAAATAAAGATCCATCCATATTGTAGAATATATCAGAGTACGTTACCCCATATTATCCTAATAAAAGGGTAATAAGCAAATAGACCAAACAATCAATCAAAGCATAATATGCTAATGATATGCTATGAATGCTCAACCACTCGTTTGACATGCACTGACCATCAGGGGGCAGATGCTCTGACTGGTAGGTTAGCTTGCTGCTGGGGTCCAGCCGATCTATGGGACTCAGCAAGATGGGCCAGACACGCCCTGGAACTCTCTGTGGTCCCTCCCAGCCCAATCGTGTACCAGTGGGTTCCTTCAGCCAGACTTGCACCCTCTGGCAATCTGGGACCTCTCGGGGAATGTTGGGAGAGCTGGTTTCAGCCGGAACCCGCAGGCCACTCCCCTTGGAAGAGTGCCAGACAGGGCTCATGGCTGATGAGCACAGCTGAGGCAGTGAGGGCCTCTCTGAGCCCGCAGCAGGCACAGTAGGGCCAGGAAGAACAGGAGCAGCAGATAGGAGCTGCAGGCTGCTTTGGATTGCAGGTTTAGTCCCGATCCATGCAGGTCACCCAGAGGGACCCCACCTGTGCATGAATTCGTGCACCGGGCCTCTAGTTATTTATATTTATAAAAAGCCAGTGACTGGAACACCAGAACAACTGGTTGCTATAATGCCCACTACAGTGGCCAACCAGTTCATCAGGGGTGGGCTAGCTGGCCAACCTCCCACATCCCCTCTGCTACTATTCCCCACCCCCACAGGTCTGACCCCTATCAGTTCCCATTAGGGTGGGCCAGCTGGACCCCAGGCATGTACAAATTTGTGCAACGAGCCTCTATAGTTAAATACTATTCTAGAGTGTGAGAGTGTGTGCGTATATATCACACTTATTTATCCATTCAGCATTGATGGACATGTGGTTTTTGCACCTTTTGGCTAGTATGAAAGTACTTCTATGATACAAGTTTGTGTATAAGCCTTTTGTTGTTTTAAATATGTTTTTATTGACTTTTTAGAGAAAGAGAGGAAGTGATAGAAAAATCAATGACACAGAAAGATCGATCAGCTGCCTCCTGCACGCCCCCTTCAGGGGATTGAGCCTGCAGCTTGGGGGCATGTGAGACCTCTTGGTACATGGAACAATACTCAAACCACACCGGCTGAGCTATATACAAGTTTTTATGTTTTCATTTCTCTTGGAGAAATACCAAGGTGTACAACTTGGTACTCATTCATGATATATATGGTAACTCTGTTTAATATTTTTAAGAAGCACCAAACTGTTTTTCAAAGTGGTTGCATATATGAGGGTTCCAAATTCTTGAAAATACTTATTACTATCTTTTTGTTTATATCCTTTAAAAGTAAGATCGTTTTGAAGTGGTATCTCATTGTGGTTTTGATATGCATTTCCATGACTACTAATGTTATCTATTTATCTACTTATTAACCATTTGTATATCATCTTTACAGAACAGTCTAATCAAGTCTTTAGTCCATTTTTTTTTTTTACTTTGGGCACTTTAAAAAGTTGTTTTGTTACTGAATTATAAGCATTCTTTACACATTCTAGATGCAAGTCATTTATTAGATACTAGAGGTCAGGTGCACAAAATTCGTGCAAGGGGGTGAGGGTGTAAGGGGGTGTCCCTCAGCCCAGCCTGCACCCTCTTCAATCTGGGATGCCTTGAGGGATGTCTGACTGCCCGTTTAGACCTGATCCCGGCAGGTTCAGGCCTAAATGGGCAGTCAGACATCTTCTCACAATCCAGGACTGCTAGCTCCAAACTGCTCAGCAGCCTGTCTCCCTATTGCCCCTAACCGCTTCTGCCTGCCAGCCTGATTAGACCCTAACCCACTCCCCTGCCAGTCTTATTGATGTCTAACTGTTCCCCTGCCAGCCTGTTTGCCACCAACTTCCCTCCTCTGTTAGCATGGTCACACCTAACTGCCCTCTCCAGTAGGCTTGATCGCACACAACTGCCCTCCCTTGCAGGCCTGGTTCCTCCCTACTACCCTTCCCTGCTGGCCTAATGGTCCACAATTGCCCTCCCTTGCAGGCCTGAAACCTCCCACTGAACTCCCCTGCTGGCCATCTTGTGTCCACATGGGGGCAGGATCTTTGACCACATGGGGTCAGCCCTCTTGTGTATTGGAGTGATGGTCAATCTGTGTATTTTTTATTAGATATGCTAGAGGCCTGGTACATGGGTGGGGACAGGCTGGTTTGCCCTGAAGAGTGTCTTGGATCAGGATGGGGGTTCCTGGGCGAGGCGCCTATGGTGGTTTGCAGGTAGGCCATGCCCCCAGGGACCCAAGTGGAGACCCTGGGATCCGAGATTAATTTATGCTCTACAAATAAAACTTTGTAGCCTGGAGCGGAGCCAAGTCTTCTGTTGCTCTGTGGCGACAGCCATTTCTGTTTGAAACTTTGTAGCCTGGAGTGGAGGCCTAGGCTAGGGCTGCAGAAGTTTGGCTTCCTCCATCACCCTGGCAACCCTAGCCTCTTCTCTCTCAAGCTCTGTGGCTGCCGCCATTTCTGTTGGGATTATGTATCTTCTATAATTGAAACTTTGTAGCATTGAGTGGAGGCCTAGGCCAGCAAGGGCAGGCAGAAAGCTTGGTTTCCTCCATTGCCAGGGAAACCCAAGCCTTCCTCCTGCTCTCCGTGGCAGCAGCCATCTTGGTTGGGGTGTATTTGCATAATTTGCTCCTGATTGGTGTGGCTGTGGGTGTGGCTTGATCAGAGGTATGGTCAATTTGCATATTACTCTTTTATTAGACAGGATATGACTTGCAAATATTTTCTCCCATCTTCAGGCATTCTTTTTTCGAGCTGATAAACCTTTGACCCACAAAGTTTTTAATTTTGATGAAGCCCAATCGATTTTTTTCTTTTGCTGCCTTTGATGTTAAATCTAAGGAACCACTGCCTAGCTTCTCTTCCTCTAAGAGTTTTATATTTTAGCTCTTATATTTAAGAATTTAACCTATTTCCAGTTAATTATTTTTATTGATTTCAGAGAGGAAGGGAGAGGGACAGAGAGATAGAAATATTGAAGATTAGAGAGAATCATTGATCAGCTGCCTCCTGCAACTGTCGTACTGGGGATTGAGCCCACAACCTGGACATGTGTCCTTGACTGGAATTGAACCTGGGACCCTTTAGTCTGCAAGCTGGTGCTCTGTCCACTGAGACAAACCAGTTAGGGCTATTTTTAGTTAATTGTTATAGTTACAACAATTGGTGAGAAGAGTATAATTTCATTCTTTTTGAACATGGAAAATTAGTTGTCCCAGCACTATTTGTTGAAAAGATTATTTTTTCCTCAATATAGTACCTTGGTACTCTTATTGAAAGGCAATGTCAATCAACCAAAGGACTTGTATACATGCATATAAGCCTAACCAATGGACAGAGACACCAGGGGGGTAAGGGCATGAGTGGGAGGTGGGAACCAATGGGAGGATAAGGACACATATTGTAATACCTTAGTAAAAAAAATTAAGTCGACCGTCTATACATGTGAGGGTTTATTTCTGGACTCTCAATTCTATTTCACTGATTTATGTTTATAACATTAGAGGCCCGGTGCACAAAATTCGTGCATGGTGGGGGGGGATGTGGGGGAGGAAGTCCCTCAGTCCAGCCTGCACCCTCTCCAATATGGTACTCCTCAAGGGATGTCCCTCTCACAACTCAGGACTGCTGACTCCCAACTCCTGCCTGCCTTCCTCATTGCCCCTTACCACTTCTGCCTGCCAGCCTGATCACTCCCTAACCACTCTCCTGCCAGCATGATATCTAACTGCTCCCCTGCCAGCCTGTTTGCCCCCAACTTCCCTCCTCTGCCGGCCTGGTCACCCCCATATGCCCTCCCCAGCTGGCCTGATTGCCCACAACTGCCCTCCCTTGCAGGCCTGGTCTTTCCCAACTGCCCTACCCTGCTGACCATCTTGTGTCTACATGGAGGCAGGATCTTTGACCACGTGGGGGCAGCCATCTTGTGTGTTGGAGTGATGGTCAATCTGCACATTACTCTTTTATTAGATAGGATGCCTGTACCACATTGTCTTTTTAAAAAATATATTTTTACTGATTTCAGAGAAGGGAGAGGGAGAGATAGAAACATCAATCGTTGATCTGCTGCCTCTTGCTCACCCCTTACTGATAATTGAGCCTGCAACCCAGGCATGTGCCGTGACCAGGAATCAAACCCCTACATGTTTTCAAAGCTTTCTTCTTTTGCAAGACTGTTTTTGGCTATGCTAGGTTCCTTTCTATTCCTTGTTGATTGTTTATATCATGAAACTGTGTCAAACACTTTTTCTGCACCTAGTGAGGTGATCATGTGTATTTTGTCCTTTATTCTATTTCTATGGCTTATTATTATACTGTCACTAGAGACTTGGTGCACAAAATTCACTCATTCAGGGGCATCCTTCAGCCTGGCCTGTACCCATTCACAGCTGGGAGCCCTTAGGGGATGTTCGACAGACAGCTTAGGCCCGCTCCGTCAGTAGGACATCTTTAGTGCTGTCACAGAGGCAGGAGAGGTTCCCGCAACTGCCACTGTGATAGCCAACAGTGAGCCCAGCTCTGGCTGAGCAGCACCCCCCATGAGATCAGGCTGAAACCTGCTGTCCAACATCCCTGGAGGGATCTCAGGTTGAGAGGGGGCAAAGGCCAGACTGAGGGACCCCACCTTTGCACAATCAGGGCCAGAGAGATGCAGGAGGTTGGCCAGCCAGGGAGGGACCACAAGGGCTCCAGGGTGTGTCTAGTCCATCTCACTTAGTCCCAATTGGCCGGACCCAGCAGCAAGCTAATCTACCAATTGGACCATCTGCCCCCTGGTGGTCAGTGCATGTCATAGCAAGCAGTTGAGCAGCCTTAGCATATCATTAGCATATTATACTTAGACTAGAGGCCCAGTGCACTAAATTCGTACACAGAGGTTGGGGAATGTCCCTCCCCAACCTGTACCCTCTCCAATCAGGGAACCCTCGAGGGATGTCCAACTGTCTGGGCAGTTGGACATCCTTCTCAAAATCCAGACTGCTAGCTCCAAACTGCTCACCTGCCTGCCTCTAACTGCTTCTGCCTGCCAGCCTGATCACCCCCTAACCACTACCCTGCCAGCCTAACTGATGTCAAACTGCTCCCCTGCTAGCCTATTTGCCCCCAACTTCCCTCCTCTGCCAACCTGGTCCCTCCCAACTACCACCTCCTGTTGGCCTGATGGCCCACAACTGCCCTCCCTTGCAGGCCTGGAACCTCCCACTGTACTCCCCTGCTGGCCATCCTGTGGTGACCATCTTGTGTCCACATGGGGGCCAGAATCTTTGACCACATGAGGGCGCCCTCTTGTGTGTTGGAGTGATGGTCAATCTGCGTATTACTCTTTTATTAGATAGGATAGAGGCCTGGTGCATGGGTAGGGACTGGCTGGTTTGCCCTGAAGGGTGTTCCGGATCAGGGTGGGGGTTCCCTTGGAGTGTGGGGTGGCCTAGGCGAGGGGCCTGTGGGGGTTTGCAGGCTGGCCACGTCCCTCAGTGACCCAAGTGGAAGCCCTGGATCTGGGATTAATTTATGTTCTACAACTGAAACTCTGTAGCCTAGAGTGGAGGCCTAGGCACTAGGGCTGCAGAAGTTTGGCTTCCTCCATCGTCCTGGCAACCCTAGCCTCTGCTCTCTTCAGCTCCATGGCTGCCATTTCTATTGGGATATAACTTCTATAACTGAAGCACTGTAGCATTGAGTGGAGACCTAGGCCAGCAAGGACAGGCAGAAAGCTTGGATTCCTCCGTTGCCAGGGAAACCCAAGCCTCCCTCCTGCTCTCAGTGGCTGCAGCCATCTTGTTTGGGATTTATTTGCATAATTTGCTCCTGATTCGCTGGTGGGCATGGCTTGATCAGAGGTATGGTCAATTTGCATATTACTCTTTTATTAGATAGGATTAGTTGAACGCTGACTAGTTAACTGAACGCTTAGCATATTAGGCTTTTATTATGTAGGACTAGAGGTCTGGTGCATGAAATTTGTGTGTGTGTGTGGGGGGGAGGGTTGTCCCTTAGCCCAGCCTGCACCCTCTCCAATCTGGGACACCTCAAGGGATGTCCAACTGCCCGTTTAGGCCAGATCTTACCGGGCTCAATCCTAAATGGGCAGTCAGACATCCTCCTTCTCACAATCCAAAAATGCTGGCTCCAAACTGCTCACCTGCCTGCCTCCCTGATTGCCCTAACAGCTTCTGCCTGCCAGCCTGATCACCTCCTAACCACTACCCTGCCAGTTTAATTGATGTCTAACTGCTCCCCTGCCAGCCTGTTTGCCCCCAACTTCCCTCCTCTGCCAACCTGGTCACTCCTAACTGCCCTCCCCTGCAGGCTTGATCGCCCCCAACTGCCCTCTGTTGTAGGCCTGGTCCCTCCCAACGGCCCTCCCCTGCTGGCCATCAAGTAAGTGGTGGCCATCCTGTGTCCACATGGGGGCAGGATCTGTGACTACATGGGGTCAGCCCTCTTGTGTGTTGGAGTGATGGTCAATCTGCAAATTACTCTTTTATTAGATAGGATAGAGGTCTGATGTATGGGTGGGGACCAGCTGATTTATCCTGAAGGGTGTCCTGGATCAGAGTGGGGGTTCCCTTGGCTCATGGGGTGGCCTGGGAGATGGGCCTATGATTGTTTGCAGGTTGGCCATGCCCCCCAGAGACCCAAGCGGAGGCCCTGGAATCTGGGATTAATTTATGTTCTACAAGTGAAACTTTGTAGCCTGGAGTTGAGCCAACCCTCTGTTCGCTCTGTGGTGACGGTCATTTCTGTTTGGGTTTATTTAAATTCTATAATTGAAACCTTGTAGCCTAGAGTGGAAGCCTAGGCACCAGGGCTGCAGAAGCTTGGCTTCTTCCATCGCCCGGGCAACCGTAGTCACTGCTTTCTCCAGCTCCTTGGCTGTCACCATTTCTGTTAGAATTATGTATTTTCTATAATTGAAACTTTGTAGCATTGAGTGGAGGCCAAGGCCAGCAAGGGCAGGTGGAAATCTTGGCTTCCTCCATTGCCAGGGGAACCCAAGCCTCCCTCCTGCTCTCTGTGGCTGCAGCCATCTTGGTTCGTGTTTATTTACTCCTGATTTGGTTTTGGTCATGGCTTTGATAGGAGGTTTGGTCAATTTGCATATTACTCTTTTATTAGATAGGATATGCTGAATCAACTTTTCTGGAATTACTCCCAGTTGGTCATGGTATATAATGCTTTTTAATATGCTGCTACAGTTTGCAAATATTTTGATGATTTTTGGGGATCTAGCTATACTTATTTTTTCATCAGGCAGAGTATCTCTAAAACTCTGAACATATTTTAAAAATTAGAGACAGACCTGGTAAATTCCAGGAATTCTAAAAAGCATACCTTGAATTACCTTTAACATTATACTTTCCTAATAGAGTACCTAGATAAAAACTACTAATGATGTAAGGACTTGCTCTTTCACTTTATACACAAAAGCAGCATCTACTCAATATGGCTCTAAGATCTGGCTCTCCCTTTATTTTAATTAACTAAACTTCTTTGCCTGCCTCTGCTTAAGGAAATAAACTGAAAGAACATTTTGAAATATAGTCAGTAATATATAACTGTTTTCTCCTACAATCTACAGAATGCCTGGAGTCAATGCCCTAAAGTGTAGCATCTAGGTGGCAAACTGTAGCACACCCAGCTGCTCTTAGTGATAAGAAAATATGCTCAGAAAAGATAAGTGACTTGTTGTACAGCCTCTCAATGAGTATAGAGTAGAGCCTGAAATAGAATCTAGGTATTAATTATTGAACTATTTTGCTTTCTTCCCATTACGACACACCATCAATCTTAAGAAATGTAGTACAGGTAGAACTTGCTTTGACATGATAAAATCCTCGTTACTTAGCTCTACAAATAACACCTGGAGTTACCAGGTGTCCCAGTTACTAATGCGGATTTTTTTCAATAGATGGAGTTACATGTTGATATATATACACGATATGACATGTATGCTATTTTGTTGTATTGACAACAAGCTTCAAAACTTCATCTGTCAAATTTGCTGAAGGTGTTAATATCACAGATATTTTTATGCTTAAAAATGTCAAATTTCGTGTCAAAAAAAGAGCATTTACAGGAAGTTTTTAATTCATTATTTTCAAGAAAAGTTCTGCTAAAAATTATCGTATACTTTGGGAAGCTTATGGTGAACGTGCTCCATCTCAAGATACTTGTTAACGATGGTTTAAATGCTTTAAAAGCGATGATGATTTCTATGTTAAAGACAAAGAATATCCAAGTCAACTGAAAAGTTTGAAGACCAACAATTACAAGCATTATTGGATGAAGATGTGTGTCAAACTCAAAATAACTTGCAGAAAGAATAAATGCTACTCAGGAAGCAATTTCCCATGTTTACAAGCAATGGGAAAGATTTTAAAGGAAGGAAAATGGGTGCCACATCAACTGAACAAAAGACAAATGGAAACCCGAAAAGTCATCAGTAAAATGTTGCTTCAATGGCATGAAAGAAAATCTTTTTTGTATTGAATTGTGACCAGCGATGAAAAGTGGATTTAGCCCTGACTGGTTTGGCTCAGTAAATAGTGTTTGCCTGTGACTACAAGGGTCCCAGGTTTGATTCTGGTCAGGGGCATTTGCCTTAGTTGCGGGCACATACCCAATGGGGAGTGTGCAGGAGGCAGCTGATTGATGTCTCTCTCATCAATGTTTCTGGCTCTCTATCCCTCTCCCTTCCTCTCTGTGAAAAATTGATGAAATATGATTTAAAAAAAAAAGTGAATTTATTTTGAGAATACCAAACACACAAAATCAAGGGTTGATCCAGGTCCACCTTCAACATCAACTCGAGAGCCAAATCACTTTAGAAAGACGACAATGCTCTGTGTTTGGTGGAATCAGGAAGGTGTGGTATACTGTGAGCTTCTAAAACCAGGTGAAACCATTAATACTGATCACTACAAAACACTAATAATCAATTTTAACCACGCTTTGATTGTAAATGACCAGAATGTTCCAGAAGACACGGCAAAGTAATTTTGCTTCATGATGACACACCATCACACACTTCAAAACCAGTTAGAAGACCCTGCCTTCAGATTACCACTTGTTCTGATCGATGGCACATGCACTTTCTAAGCAGCACTTTAAAATGTACAAAGAAGCTGAAACCGGTTTGGCTCAGTGGATAGAGCATCGGCCTGCGGACTGAAGGGTCCCGGGTGCGATTCCGGTCAAGGGCATGTACCTGGATTGCGGGCACATCCCCACTGGGGGGTGAGCAGGAGGCAGCTGATCGATGTTTCTCTCTCATCTATGTTTCTAGCTCTCTATCCCTCTCCCTTCCTCTCTGTAAAAAATCAATAAAAAATTAAAAAAAATAAAATGTACAAAGAAGTGGAAAATTGGGTCTCTGATTTGTCTCAAAACAAGAAAAGTCCTATTGGGATGGTACCCACAAATTAGCTGAAAGATGGGGGAAATGTGTAGCTAGCAATGGACATTATTTTGAACAGCACTTTTTGTTTCTCTTGAAATTAGTGTTTACTTTAATTACAAAATCCGCATTACTAACCACTACACCTGGTATTTAAGGGCCTGTTTCCTTACCATGGTGTTGGTGCTCGGCTGTCCTAGAGTGCTGGTATTACCAAAGGAAAAACCAGTGTTCTGGGTGGTGGTGGCCTGGGCAAATGGTTTGTTGAAGAGGCTGGTAGTCTGCTGATTCTGTTGGCCAAAGAGACCACCTGGATTTGTCCCAAATCCAGTTGTACCTTTCAAGAAATAGAAATAAAAAAGGAAAAATAAATGGAGGGCAAAAAAAACCCTAACCTCACATTATCCAGTTACTACAACAGTCTTATTATATGGATTGCGTATCTCTATTGCCCTACTCAAACTGAATAACTGTTTCATTTGCCATCCTTTCACGTAACTCCAGATTTCCTTCAGACTTTAATTCTTACAATAATATGGACTCCAAGTGATTTTCTTTCTTGAGCCCATAACTTTCTTCTACATTAGAAGACAGCATGCTGCATTTGAAGTCTATGTGTACATTTTAACCTTGTTACACTAAGTTTTTCTTCAGAACAGAGGCTTTCTCTTTATATCTATATATTCAGCATAGGATGGTGACATGACAATACTCAAAGAATATGTGGCTAAACGAAATCACAGAATACCAAGACTGAAGAGAATGTTAAATGTCACTTCAAATGTGTTCATTAGTGTATTTTTTGGGTATATGTATAGATCCCTCTAGAAATTTACAAAAAGTCTAACTTTTGCTATTTTTCCAGAGGCAAACTAGTGGCTTAGGGAGGGAAAGAAAAGCTATTTGGTTATACTTTTAAAAAATTATTTCACAAACTTTCTATCATGTAGGTATATTACCTTTGCAAAATATATTTATAAAGTAATTTAGTAATCATCCTAAATCACCTCACATCAAATCAATCTATTAGCAAATCCCACTAGTTCTATAGTCCAATTGACATTCTTACTATCTCTGCAGCACCATCATCATTCAAGCCACATTATCTCTTAATGTAGACAGAGCACTAGCTTTTTTAACTGATTTGTTTCCACCCATGTCCCCTTACAATCAATACACTCTTAATATAGCAGCTACCAGAATGATTCTTCACTCACAATCATATGACTTCTCTTTCATGGCTTCCCAACTTAAATAAAAATTCAAATCTTGACAATGGCCCACAAAGTCCTTCAAAATACTGTCCCTATATTCCCCAGTACTTCCCCTTGTCTTTCCTCTTTGGCAAAAACATAGATTTTTAGGTTTATAGTTTCCTCTAATTGGAATGCTCTTCCCTCAGAAATCTGTGTAGCTTTATGCCTCCCCTTCTTCAACTAGGTGGCTACGCAAATGTTACCTCATCAGTCTTAACCGACTTGGCTCAGTGGAATATAATGTTGACCTTGGTTGCAGGTTCAATCCCTGCCCCCTCAGGGTGCGTCTGGGAGGCAACCAATCAATGTATCTCTCTCACATATATGTTTCTCTCTGTCTCTCCCCCTCCCTTCCACTCTCTCTAAAACAATGGACTGGCCGGTTTGCTCAGTAGTTGAGCTTTGACCTATGAACCAGGTCATGGTTCAATTACTGGACAGGGCACATGCCTGGGTTGTGGGTTTGATCCCCTGTATGGGGCGTGCAGAAGGCAGCTGATCAATGATTTTCTCTCATTGAGTCTCTCTCTCTTTCTCTTTTATCCAGTCTTTCTCCCTCTCCCTTCCTCTTTATGAAATCAATAATATATTAAAAAATAAAATCAATGCAAAAATATACTTGGGTGAGGATTAACAACAAAAAATGTTACTTCATGACTAAAGCCCTTTTTAACCATCTTCATTTAAAACTTGCCGAGACCGGTTTGGCTCAGTGGATAGAGCATCAGACTGCGGACTGAAGGGTCCTGGGTTCGATTCCGGCAAGGGCATATACCTTGGCTGCGGGCACATCCCCAGTAGGGGGCGTGCAAGAGGCAGCCGTTCGATGTCTCTCTCTCATCGATGTTTCTGACTTTCTATCCCTCTCCCTTCTGCTCTGTAAAAAAAAAAATTAAAACTGTATGCCTCCCCACCTCCCCCAAAACACCATGACCTCCTCATTCCTTCAGCATCCCTGAATTATTTTTCTTCATAGGACTTAAGACATTATTTTTAGTTATGGTTTGCTTTTAGTTGTCTGTCCTTCCTCAATATAGCCCAATATGATGTCAATTGCTTACTAGTTCCAAAGGCTGTCTTGTTCTGACCATACGCAAAGCCTGAATTGGTGGTGGAGGAGCTGAAGAGTCCTGTTGCACTAGACGTGGCAGGAGAAGACCCAAACAAGCCAGTTGTGGTACCTGCTCCCACCTGGTTCTGGGGGCCTTTCCGGTTAGCCTGATAGTCCTCTAAACGAAGTTCCTAGAGGGAAAACATATTTCCAGTCTTACTATGCAGCCAAAAATTTACTTAGGACACTAACACCTGAATTTAATATTTAAATTCCACGGTCACACAAATACCATGCCAAGAAAACAGAGAACTACAAATGAGATTAACTTATTATCATTATAGTAAACATTCTCAATAATGTAGAGTGAACATTAAAATCTATAACATTTTTTCCACAAAACTACAGGCCAAAGAATCAACCCATCTTAACCTTAATTTTCTTTTATAAGCAATAACTTTTTAATAGAAAATTTTATTCAACATATCATACTTTCCAGCATAAAGGCAATATAAGAGAGTTGGCGTACTCTGCTACTACAGAAACAAACAAAAAATACTGGAAAAGGATGAATAAGTGTGATTTGCAATTCTATTTTACTGCACTCAAAACTAGACATGCAGTTGGCATTAACTCCAAAATAAAAGGTCAGGACTTTTTACAATGTTAACAGCTAATGATGAGCACACCCTCTTTGCTAAAAGGCACTCCTTTTTTGTTGTTGTTCCACCTGTCCCATTTCAAGGAAATTTTACTTATAATTTTTTCACCTGCATGTATGAACTCTTAAGATCATTAAGTTTGCCAAGAGGCAGCATAGTACAAATACCTCAATTAAAATATAAGTGTTCCATTTCCATTTAAATAAAGACCCCAGAATGTCTGTCAGACTGTATTCAGTGCATCTCCTTTGCAAATGGGCTGCACAACAGTAGCTGACAGAAGTGAGATCAGTTTATTAAAAAGACCCAGGTAGCCCTGGCTGGTTTGGCTCAGTGGATAGAGTGCCAGCCTGCGGACAAAAGGGTCCTGGGTTCGATTCCTGCCCGTGGGTGGCGTGCGGGAGGCAACAAATCGATGATTCCCTCTCATCATTGATATTTCTTTTTTTAAAAATATATTTTATTGACTTTTAGAGAGAAAAAGGGAGAGGGATAGAGAGAAACATCGATCAGTTGCCTCCTGCACATTCTCCACTGGGGATGTGCCTGAAACTAAGGTACATGGCCCTTGACTGGAATCGAACCTGGGATCCTTCAGTCCACCGGCTGATGCTCTATCCATTGAGCCAAACCAGCTAGGGCTCATTACTGATATTTCTATCTGTCTCTCCTTCTCTCTCTGAAATCAGTAAACTAAAAAAATAATAATAAATTTTTAAAAAGATCCAGGTAGCACCATGGCTGGATGGCTCAGTTGGAGCATTGTCCTGTGCACCAAAAGGTTGTGGGTTTCATCCCCGGAAGCAACAGATTGATCTCCCTCCCTCCCTCTCTCTCTCTAAAAATAAATTAAAACTTTTCCTCCAGTGAGGATGTAAAAAAAAAAAAAAAAGGCAGCTTACAAGAGATGAGGATAATGCTTTCTTTCAGTACAATGCTTTTTATTATTTAGTATAATAATCTTGTCTATTCCCATTCCAAATGTAAAAATCAGCAGATTAAAAGATGAAGGATGCCGAACTGGTTTGGCTCAGTGGATAAGCATCGGTCTGCGGACTGAAAGGTCCCAGGTTCGATTCCGGTCAAGGGCACGTACCTTGGCTGCGGGCACATCCCCAGTTGGAGGTGTGCAAGAGGCAGCTGATCGATGTTTCTCTCCTATCGATGTTTCTGACTTTCTATCCCTCTCCCTTCCTCTCTGTGAAAAATCAATAAAATATATTAAAAAAAAAAAAAAAAGATGAAGGATTCTGGTGAGTTCAGAAAATTTAAGGAAAGAAGGAATAAAGTTTAATAGTTTTGTCTCACAAGTCATGATGTTTCTGCATTCTCCAACAAAGCAAATGCAGTTGGGATATAGGAAGAAGCAACAGCTACAATCAGGGATATTAATTAAAATGTACTAAGAACTACACAGCAACAAGAACAAACTAACTTCATGCAACAACATGGACGATCTCAATGTAAAAAAAAACTTAAGAGCACATAATGTAAGATTGCATATTTAAATGCAAAAAAATGGGTATTCGGGTAGCAGTCACCTTTAGAAGAGGAATATTGTGACTGGGGATTGAGCACAAAGGGGGCTCTCAAGGGTGCTGATAACGCTGTGTCTTTAGATCCTGGCTATATGATTGTAGTTTACTCAGTGAAAGCTTACTATGTTGTACACTTACGGCTTTGCATAAGTTTATTAAAAACACACACATAGCCTGGCTGGTATTGTTAAGTGATTAGAGCGACAACACACACACCTAGGTCAAGCGCTTGACCCCCGACCCTGCTCTTGGCAAGAGGCAACCAAATGATGTTTCTCTCTCTCCCTCTCCCTCTCCCCTCCCCCTCTCCCTCCCTTTCTTTCCACTCTTTCTAAGAACCAATGGAAAAAATACTTTCAGGTGAGGGTTAACAAAAATAAATGAAAATACACACACATGTACTCCAGACACACACTGCCCAGTGTAGTGTGGGCAACATCCAATCAGAATATACTATTAGAACTATGCCCATACATACAATCTGAATATTATTCCTGCCTAAAATAATACACATCTATAAATAGTACGTTAATTTAAAAATAATGTTAGCTTTTTACGTAAACCTAATGTGAATCGCTTGATCCTAAAAATAATAAAAAACATTTTCAAAAGCAGCTAATAGAATCAAAAGGTTAGGTTGATACTCTGTATTGCATTTTACTAACCTCTAATGACTTGCTTTCATATTCTTTCATAGCAGTGATACACTGGTGCTTGGTACTGATGTTAGTACTAACTCCAGCTTTAACCATAGTATCCGTACCAGTTAGAGGCTGCAACAGAAGATAAGATTTGAAAGTCTAAAGCAGATGTATACAACCAGGCTTGATATTCCAACTCTCACAGACATAATTCTGCAACCACTGAACCCTGTAACTAAGTCCATTAGGTCTTTTACTAATGAGATGGTTCCAAATGATATTTGACTAAATACATTGTATGTCTGTTCTCTCCATACATCAATCTCAATAATAGTTATCACAAATCCAGAAATTAATCCCATAACCAGACCATCTAATTATCTACTAAAAGATATTTAATATTTTATATATATATATACACATATATGAGAAAAACTTTATCCAATATACACATTTAAACCTCTATTTCTGAGATGGACCTCTTTCTCTGCTCTGAAATGTTTGCTTTATAACTATTATTGCATTTAACAAATATGGAAGCCTGATTCCCCCCACCCCCCTATGATCATCTGAGGAAAAAGACACAAGTAACTAAAGATTCTTACTTATGTCAGTTATCTCAATTATTGTACTTTCTGAGACAACACATACTATTTTTCTCTATCATTTGTATTTACTTTTATTTTAAATTAATAATTCTAAATTCAGTACTGTTATAAATTTATCACCTTGCTTGAGAAATTTCTATCTGAACATTCTAAACTTTTGACAAGCCCTATTTTTGCCAGACTGCCATTAGGCTAACTGCCTCAAGTCTATCCTAAGTATCTTTCAACCAATCACATCAAGTGGTATTCCATATATTTTTATTAAAAATAGCTTCCCTTCTAATCCTCTAACTCCTCTCAAAAAAGCCAAAGAAAACAAAACTCTATTGCCCATTTTGCCATTTCACCAACAAAAGCTTTATTTTTAACTAGTACACAATTATTGATGAGTGATTCCATGTATCTCCTTGAAGAGGTCTTATTTTCCCAGTTTGCCCCAAATTCCTTATTTCTATAAAGAATGTTTGACCATTCAGAGGCCAAATTATGAACACAGTAGTACTAGTACAAATTCAACCTTATATTACCTGTTATAATCAAACTTGTGAATACAAATTTGACTGAGGTAAATATAATTCAAATATGCATTATAATCTAGATTTATATTTTAAGACCTTTCCTTTCTACTATACAACTAGTTACAGACTTTGTTCTTAGCACATCTTTTGGGAAGAATGAGAGTAAGGTTTGCATAATTCGAAAGAGAAAAAATTTTATGATCGATTCCGCAAATATACTACAAATGATAAAGTTCCACAGAAGTTGGAAGAAAATACTTACATTAAATTTAATAGTAGTCCCAGTGGGAGCAGCTGTAAAACTACTGGGCCCAAAAAGGGAGCCAGATGTGCTTCCAAAAGGATTGGAGGTGGTATTTGTAGTTCCAAAAAGTCCCCCACTGCTAGTACTTGTTCCAAAATCTATAACAGAAAAATTAGATGGTAACAGTAAAGAATGTAAGAACCTGTAAGGTATCTTGAAATTGAACTGTGGCACTAGAACAGCAGTACTTTCACAACCTCAAATTTCCTCTTTCAAATTTTTCACTAGCAGGTATTTCTTACACACACGCACACACAATTCTAAGCTCACAACTATGAAGTGACACAAAATCTGAATCCTACATTCAACTAAGTTTCCATGAAGCCCTACTTGGGTAAAACTGAAATACAAGTTAAAAGAAAGGCATAACAGATAATTAGCATATTCCTTTCTTATTACAGAAAAATTACTAGGCATGCTGATCATTTTATAGAAAAATAGATCCTCTCATTACCTTACTTTTCCAAAAGACTCATTTTAAAAATTAAATGGAAAAAAAATTGAATGAATTTATCTGTTTTCTAATGGGTTTTTTCCAAAATATGAGAAATACTACTTCTAAAGAAGTTATCTATATAGAGCCAGGAATTTCAGTAAGTACTGGAAAGTTATCTGCCAATACTATTTAACATTAAGCGATATCCTAATTGCCATGTTAAAAAGAAAGTGCTTTCTCAATGGCAAATTATTTTCTAAAAACATATCCTAATCCATAAAGTAAATAGGTACATCTCTTTTGCTTAGTATGTTAGATTGCATTTTAGATTATCATGGTTAAATATTTCAACATCCCGAAAAAAGCTTTCCCCTTTTTTAAAAAAACACAAAACTGATAGTTTGGTAACTTAAGTCATTCTGAAATTTGCTTGTGCTGGGAATGGCATCAACTCACGGGCCACATTTATTCAACTAAAGTGCTGTATGGAGAAATATCCCCAGATCACATTTAGATTACAATAGCAAGAAACCATCATTTGAAAATATCTGCCATGGCAAGAAATGGAGGAACAAACATGTCATGGCCAGTGTTTGTCACTGCTGCTCCAGTTTCTCTCCATACCAAATGTGAAACGGAGACAAGAAAAAGGTGCCCATGCCACACATTACTGTTGAATACACACATTCCTCCTCCTAATTCTCCTGTCTTAACATGTACACCACTCTAACCTAGCTTTTCATCCTATCTCTGGACATTCTGTTATCATCAGGTGCCTCTACCTTCACATATTCCTTAAATACTAACGCTTCTCCGCTTTCCATTCTTGAAGAGTTGTACATACCCCCTCCCTCCCTTTCTAATCTATTGAATTTTCAATACATTTTGAAGTTTTCTTCTCCCTCTGTTTCTGTCATCTGGTGGGAGGAAAAGGTGATGTTGAGCACAGGGAAAAAAAGAAAGAACACATTCAATAGGAAATCTGATTGTTAAATGTAGATGTCCAACTTACTCCCAAAGCCAGTTGGCTTATTTTGTGCAAAGGCATTGTTTTGGGATGAGAAAAGACTGGTCCCTGTGCTTGCAGCTCCAAACAAGCTATTAGATGTTCCTGTTGATGTGCCAAACCCAAAACCGGTGCTTGTGGAGGTAGCTGGCTGGCTAAATGAACTGGAACCAAATAATCCTCCTGGAAGATGGAAGGGTGTAAAAAACAGTTATACAGACATATTAAAGCCACTTTATGAAGTCCTCTATCAGCTATAAATAAGTCAACTCTATTCCAAATAAAGCCCCTACCTGGTTTGGTCTGTGAATTTCCAAATAGGCCTCCAGTATTGTTACCAGAACCAAATGCAGATGTTCCAAATGCCCCTCCACTAGTAGTGCCAAAGCCAGTATCTGAAAAAAACACAAAGATCTAAATCAGGTGACAATATAAAAAATAATACTGATATTTTTTAATATTTTATATTTGGATAGGACCATTGGTCTTTTTTTTAAATTTATTATTGAAAGTATTGGAGATGTCCTTCTATTCCCCTCCTCCATCTAGTCCTTCCCCACCCCTAGCCTTCCCCACACTATTGTATGTCTATGGGCTATGCATAAAGCATATTCAGTTAACTGCCATGATATTTTGAATTTAATTTAAAAAGGTCTGCTGCTTGCATCTATAGATGCTTCTGCGAGTTAACTGGTTAAATGTTCTTTAATCTCTTCCTATCCCCCATCTAAACAATTTTTTAAAAATTCCATCAGACTACTAACTATAAAGCTAAAATTAAGCCAGAGACATTTTTTTTCCCATTGTCCCCAGGTAAGGTAAAAGAAAACATGGTGAAAAGGTGTTGAAATAGGTAGGTTAAAAAAAGAGGGGGAGAGGGAGGGAATGCCAAGGTAACTAGTGACTAAGTTATACACAAAAGTAAAATCATCAAAATGAAAGTGTTAAAATTCTCTTCATACATCATTTACTTCAGAGTAAATGGGACGAACAGTCCTTAATTTTCTAGAGAACATCAGAATGACCTGGGAAGTGTTTTCAAGATATGTATGTTCAGATTCCAACCCCCGAGATCCTAATTCATAATTCTATAATGGGAAATATGTATGTACTTTGAGGGGGGAAAGGTGACTCTTAGCAACATTCTTAATTTAAAAACCAGGAAAATTTTTCTCCATCATTTTTATTAAGCATGAAATTCGTGCGTGGGTGGGTGGGGGAGGGGTGTGTCCCTCAGCCCAGCCTGCACCCTCTCCAATCTGGGATCAGAGGGATGTCTGACTGCCTGTTTAGGCTAGATCCTAGCAGGATAGGGCCTAAACGGGCAGTCAGACATCCCTCTCACAATCCAGGACTGCTGGCTCCCAACTGCTCCCCTGCCTGCCTCCCTGATTGCCCCTAACCACTTTGGCCTGTGAGCCTGATTACCCCCTAACCACTCTCCTGCCAGCCTGATTGATGCTTAACCGCTCCCCTAGCAGCCTGTTTGCCCCTAACTGCCATCCCCTGCAGGCCTGGGTTTCCTTCTATTGCCCTTCCCTACAGGTCGCCCCCAACTTCCCTCCTCTGCCGGTCTGGTCACCCCTAAGTGCCTTGCCCTGCAGGCTTGAGCACCCCCAACTGCCCTCACTTGCAGACCTGGTCCCTCCCAACTGCCCTCCCCTGCTGGCCATCTTGTGTCCACTTGAGGGCAGCCATCTTGTATATTAGTGATGGTCAATTTACATATTACTCTTTCATTAGATAAGATGATTGAGGTTTATAGTTACGCTTTTTAAAAATCCTCAAAAAATTAAGAATAGATCTACTATATGAACTAGCAATTCTTCCTCTGGGAAATTATTTGAAGAGTATAAAAACAGTAATTTAAAAAATTAGTTTTCAAATTATGTTCATTGCAGTATTATTTACAATTGCCAAGGTATGGAAATAACCTAAGTGTCAATAGATGGATGAATGGATAAAGATGTGAGATATACATCTAAAAAAATGAAATATTGCCATTTCAGAAATTATGAATGAAGCTTCAAACTATGTAAAATTAGACGGAAAAAACACACACAAAAATTGTATGGTTTCATTCATAGGTAACATAAAACAAAAACAACAAATGAATAAACAAGATAAAACAAAACCAGTCAGATACAGACAACAGGTGATTAGGAGAAGGGATAGGGGTTTGCGAGGAGGTCAAATGTATGGCAACAGAAACTAGACTTTTGGTAATGAGCATGCTATGTGTATAGAGATCATACCTGAAACTTTTATAATTAAGCAATATTTTCTCAAAAAACAAAACAAAAAACCAACAGCCCAGCTGGCATGGCTCAGTGGTCGAGCAATGACGTATGAGCCAGGAGGTCCCAGTTCAATTTCTGGTCAGGGCACATGCCCATGTTGCGGGCTTGATCCCTAGTGTGGGGTGTGCAGGAGGCAGCTGATCAATGATTCTTTCATCACGGATGTTTCTATCTCTCCCTCTCCCTTCCTCAAATTACACAAACAATTATTTTAACAAAACGTTTTTAAATGAGTGAATTGCTATAGGAACCTAGTGCCGGGTATGTGATGGGGAGGGGAGTGATCTCGGGAAGGCTGGTAGGAATTAGGGGCTTAAACATTTTAACAATTCTGTTTCTGAATATCACATCTTTTCCATATAGTAAATCTTAGAGCCATTATTCAATAATTGCATTAGGCTTTAATATTTAACAAGTTATTTCCTGGTCTGAAAATTAGAAACAAACTAATTCTCTGCTAAAAGGACCAATAAAGCCCTGGCTGGTTTGGCTCAGTGGATAGAGCATACACCTGTGGACTGAAGGGTCTCGGGTTCAATTCCTCTCAAGGCCACGTGCATGGGTTGTGGGCTCGGTGCCCAGTTAGGGGTGTGCAGGAGGCAGCCTATCAATGATTCTCTATCATCACTGATGCTTCTAGCTCTCTCCCCCTCTCCTTTCCTCTCTGAAATCAATCAAAATATATTCCAAAAAAATTAACAAAAGGACCTATATAAAAATATTTTAGGTACCTACTGATGACCAGAAAGCCGTGAAAACTCAGAATTTATTTCTATATTCTTAGAAAATTTTCACAAGATCTTATCCTGATTTCTTCAAAAAGATTTTGTTATAAAAACCAAAGTATAAATAAAATTCTCTAAAGCCATCAAAATGGATGTATTCTGAATAATAGCTTAAGATCCCCTCCCCCGCCTTTTTAAAAAACTTACTCTGCCCAAATGTTGAAGTTGTGCCAAAGCCACCTGTACCACCCCCAAAGGGTGTTCCAAATGACTTATTAAACATCTTCAAAATGAGTCTGCTTCAGAATGCTGGAAAGAAGAAAAAAATTATCATTTATGATTATCACCACAGAATACAATATAATTATTTCAGAAAATACATCAGGCCATATAAATTCCCTTAGACCTACTCAAATTGTAGCATAATGCTCACCACTCTCATTCAATATCCTATAACTTTGTATGATAAATTAGACCTTGAAAAATTGGCTGAGTAGCACAAAGTGAAGATAAAAGTTCAGATCCCACCAAAACCATCCCTTTAAAACAATGTTTTTTAACCTTTTATAAACCTAAGCCTGATGATTTCAGGTCCATGATGCCAGATTTTGACATGCTCATCTAGGTTATGCATAATTCCCATAAAAAATTACAATGATATTCTGCTATCCTAACCACCTGAGAAGCAAAATGTTTGTCCAGGTTTATTTTCCATAGTATGCACTGTAAAAAGTTTTTCCCTCTTTTTCTGTATATAAAAAGGAAAGGTGGAGTAGGAAGGGGAGGAGAAGAGAGGGAGAAAGACACATCAATTGGTTGCTTCCAGCACCTGGCCCTAATGGGATGGGGATTGAACCTGCAATTCAGGTGCATTCCCTTGACCAGGAATAGAAGCATTAAACCATACCGGCAAGGGTTTATTTGTATTTTCTGACAGGTACTATGATTTTCCTATGATGTACACATAATTCAGGTTTTTTCTTCTAGTAAAATCATGCCTCGTTCACATAAAATTAAATATCTTTTCTTTGTTCCAGTATCCCATTAGTAAACACTTGAAACATTTTGTGCAACACTGGAAAAGATGAAGCTGTCTTTAAATATCTAATGCTTTTATAGAAATTAACATTCTGTCCCCTAAACTCTCTTAGAAAAATATCTCCACATTGAGTTTCCAACATCTAGGAATTTAATAACTTCTTTGATTAAATGAAGCTCACTGAAACCAGTAGCCTAAGATGGTTAGGGGCTGCTACATCAGAATCATTGGCAAACTTTTCAAAATACGCACACCTCTGCCCACCCCTCCTCCATTCTAGAAATCACTGAACCAGTCTTGGCTGGTCAAGGCCACATATTTGTGATGCAGGTTCATTCCCCAGCCCCAGTTAGGTGTGTGTGGGAGGTAATTTATGTCTCTCTCTCACATCAATGTTTTTTTCCCTCCCTCCTTCGCTTTCACTCTCTCTGGAAATTGATGAAAAAAATATCCTCGGTGAGGATAAAAAAAGTTTTTTTTTTTAATAATCTTATCTAATATAGAAAGCTAGATTCACACATATATTTCAAAAGGGATTTTAAGTAGTAATAAAATATTCTGTGAAACACCTCAAAGTTTATAAGCTCTTGTATATTGTCTCAACAACCCTGAAAGGATATTATCCTTTATTTACCACCTGCATTTTACAAATGAGAAAACAGAATGAGGTGTTTAGCAAGCTTTCCAATGTTAAAGTTTAAACTATTTCTGACTTCCCATGGATTCCCTCAATCCTAGGAAGGAATATAATAAGCAACAAGAACATATGTAGTATTAAGGCAATTTATCTGTTCCAGACACAAGAATAAAAGACAATGCAGAGACCAAATCTGATTTACCAATAGACTGCTTAAAGAAAAGCATCTCACTCAAAATCAGCCTTTTTGTTTCTGTCAAGGATGAGTTTGGCTTAGTCTCAACCCAGACCATATTGAGATTCTAAGTGTGTGTGTGTGTGTGTGTGTGTGTGTGTTTTAATTATTACCACCTTAGCCAATTTGGCTCAGGGGCCTGTGGACCGAAGGGTTTCTGGTTTGATCCCCTAACCCCTGCTAGTTCACTGGGGGGTAGAGGGGGTTGGAGGGGTGTGCTAGAGGCAACAGATCAATATCTCTCTCTCATATCCATATTTATCTGTGTGTGTGTCTCCCCCTCCCTCTCTCTAAAAAAAATCCATGGAAAAATATCTTCAGGTGAGGATTTAAAAAATAAAAAAATCACCATGGAAGCAAACCAAGATTTAAAAAACTGTCTCATTTCTTGGTTGCAGGTTCCATCCCTGGCCCCAATCAGGGATTGTGCAGGAAACAACAAATGGATGTGTCTCACATATATGTTTCTTTCTCTTTCTCCTTTTCACTCTTTCTAAAATCTCAGGTGAGGATTTAAAAAGAGATCGGGAGGGATAGCTCCATTTCAGCAATTCTAAGGAGTGAGGGAGTCCCAGAACCCACTGTTCCAATGCCAGGAAAAGAAGTCCCATAACTTCTGGCTGTAAAAACCAGTGGAGATTGTGGCTGCAGGAGACAATGGACTTCACTCACATAGTCCCAGGCATTCCTCTTACAGGGCCTGCACTCAGACTTACTCAAACTCCTTGCACTGAACTCCAGTGCTAGGGTGGCAGCTCGAAAGGCACCAAGGACATATGGGAAAGAACTAAATTGTCAGGCATCAGAATGAGAACTGGAGGGGCAGCTTTCTCCCAGAAAGAAGTGCTAACAAGTGCCACTGTTCCTTTCCCCATAGAGCCTGCAAGTGGGCACCATATCTGAGTCTCCATCAACCTGGGCAATACTGTCCCATTCTCGTGATTCCCTGAGACCCTGCCCCACCCAACTTTCAGACTCACCCAAGCAGTTGCCAATGGCTTTTGCACACAAATGGCCAGTCTTGGCTCATGCTTCAGACTTTCCTAGTATCTCTCCAACAAGCAACATCTGGCCTCTCCATGCCCTGTATCTCTTGCTAAGTGGCCCCAGGCCTGGCATGAGCAGCAGCCAGTTCCTCAGTTCATTGCTTGGCCTCTCCCATGTACCTCTGTTAATGGCTCTGTAACTCAGGCCAGGTGGCCCTAGGCAAGGAACAGGAGGTGGCTGACCTTGCACTTGCCAGGAGGTCCCAGAGCCATTTCACCTTGTGAATAGCTTCAGATGACACCAGTTTACAGCCCAAACACCTCCATGAATGACACACTCAAGGGCCAGATGTGGTGGGCACCAAAGTCCCACTAAACCAAGTCATACATACTCCATGGGGTCAGTCCCTGCATAAGGAAGATGTAGCAGCTCTACATGATACACAGAAACAAACACAGGGAAGCAGCCAAGATGAGGAGGCAAAGAAACAGATCCCAAATGAAAGAACAAAAATCTCCAGAAAAAGAAATGGAGGTAAACAAACTACTAGATAGAGTTCTAAACAATAACTATACAGGTTTTCACAAAACTGAGTGAGACCAGTATGAGAAAAGAACACAGAGCACAAACATGCTCCCAGGAACAAGCTGGAACTAGAACTGAAATACAGGCTGGTAGGAGGTTGCTGCTGGAATTAAAACTGAAATACAGGCTGGTAGGAGGTTGCTGCAACCAAGTCCCAGAGAGATATCTCAGCATGGGGGGGAGGGGGGGCGGGTGTGCACCACTGAGATCTAATCCCAGAGCTGGGCTTCCCAGAAGAGAGCACCAAACTGAGGAGGGTGTCCACAATAACATCTAGTTGTAAAAACCTATGGGGTGCTGTCTGCCAGGGAGTGGCAGCTGAAATTTTGGGCACCTTCTTAAAGGGCTAATGCACAAAAATTCCCTGTGGAACCACCCACCTTGTGCTCTGGCATAGGGAAGGTGAAGTAGACTGGAGCTGTGAGAGCAGAATCCAGGACTGGGGGCTCAGGTTATAGAGCTCAGAAGGCAGACACCCTAAGTTTCCTGGGCTGAGTCATTCCCTCACACAGTGTAGGACATCGTTCCCACAGTCATCAGCCTTGCCTGGGGGGAAGACAGTTGACACACCCTATTGAAAAACACCTTGTCTTGAGGTGTCTCAAGATATTAAAAAAAAAAAAAAAATAGCCCTAACCAGTTTGGCTCAGTGGATAGAGCTTCAGACTTCAGACTCAAGAGTCCCAGGCTAGATTCTGTTCAAGGGCATGTACTGTGGTTGTGGGCACATCCCCAGTGTGCAGGAGGCAGCTGATCAATGTTTCTCATGGATATTTCTAACTATCCCTCTGTAAAAAATCAATAAATATTTTTAAAAAAAGGATTAAAAAAATAACAATTAGCCTCCAGGTGGAAGCAACTGCCCCACCCTATTGAAAAAACTCTCACCACACCTGAGGATGATTGCCTGGGGTAATTCAAGTCGGAATCCTATTAGTCTGTATACTGAGGCAGTTTCTGGAGGCTTTGAGTCTTTGCCTGATTCAATTAGTCAGAAACAGCTTTTAACACTGACATGCACTAGAGATTCAGAAGTGTAGAGAATCTACCTAATACATAGTCACAAACCCAAATAGACAGCCAAAATGAGGAAACAAATAAACAGCCCCCAAATGAATTAGAGAATTCACCAGAAGAGATAAATGAAGCAGAGATAAGAAATTTATCTGAAACAGAGTTCACAGTAATTATGTAAAAATTCTCAACAGTATGAAAAAAGATATAGTAACTATTAAACAAAGAACAGCCCGAGGTAAAGAATAAGCTAACACAAATAAAGAACACATTGGAAGGAATACATAGCAGATTAGGGGAAGCTGAGAACTGAATCAGTGAATTGGAAGACAGAGTTAAAACAATTTAAAAAATAGGAGGACAGTGTAAGGGAGCTGTGGAACAATGTGAAACAAAACAATATTAGAATAGCAGGTGTGCCAGAAGAGGCAGAAACGGAGAAAGGAATAGCAAATGTGTTTGAAGAAGTAATGATAGGTAACTGGCAAAGGAAAAAGTCACAAAAGTGCAGGAGACACAGAGAACCTCAAATAAAAAGAACCCAAACAGACCCATGCCCAGACACATCATAATTAAAAGCCAAAAATTAAAGACAAAGAGAGACAAAGGCAGCAAGAGAAAAGAAAAGGGTACCTAAAAAGGAGTTCCCATAAGGCTGACACCTGACTTCTCATCAGAAACTCTACGGGCCAGAAGGGAATGGCATGAGGTACTCAAGCTAATGGAAAGAAGGATCTAAGACCAAGATGACTATATCCAGCAAAGCTATCATTCAAAATAGTCAAATAAAGAGCTTCCCAGGAAAAAAAAAAAAAAAAAAAAAGCTAAAGGAGTTCGTCACCACCAGCCAGCACTACAAGAAATGCTAAAGGGACTGCTGAGGAGAAACCTAGCCATATAGAATTAAAATGGCTATAAATAAGTATCTCTCAATAATAACACTAAATGTAAATGGATTAAATGTTCCAATCAAAAGATGTAGGGTGGCTGAATGGATACAAAAACATGACCCAACTATATGCTGTCTACAAGAAATACACCTCAAAACAAAAGACACACACAGAATGAAAGTGAAGGAATGTGGAAAAAAAAAGCTGGAGTAGCAATACTCATATCCAACAAAATAAGAATTTAAAAGCATCATGCTAAGCAAAATAATCCAATCAGAGAAGATAAATATCATATGATCTCACTGAAAAGCAGGTTTCTGTTGTGTTTCAACCAACATTTTACGATATTTTTAATTAGTAAAGTGTAAAATTTCTCCCCTCTCTAAACTGTGATTTATCAATGCCTAACCAGAACACAATTCAGTTCCCAATACTTCAGTGTCATCTACTGACCACCTAACACAATCAAGTACCACTGCAAGCAACAAAAACCAAAAGCCCCTACACACAATATACCAAGGTCACTCTGCCCCTGATCTCACATCTCTAGCCTCATTCCAACTACTCATCTTTTTTTTATGTACAAACCTATTTGCCTATTTTTAAAAAATATATTTTATTGATTTTTTTTACAGAGAGGAAGAGAGAGAGATAGAAAGTCAGAAACATCGATCAGCTGCCTCCTGCACACCCCCCACTGGGGATCTGTCCACAACCAAGGTACATGCCCTTGACCTGAATCGAACCTGGGACCTTTTAGGTCTGCAGGCCGACGCTCTATCCACTGAGCCAAACCGGTTTCGGCTTATTTGCCTATTTCTTAAGAAGGTTACTCGAACAAGTTAGCTGTGCAAATAACAGCAAAGTGTGTCAAAGAAGTACATGGAAGCAAGACTCAACAAATGTGTAATTACAGTAATGAGTGGTTATAACATGTATTCACAGAGGATGAATTGTTCCCTTCCTGAACAGACAGTCCTAATTCAGGCACTCGATTCTTGGTTTTTTTTTTTTTTCATTTCCTCAGGCCCTTGATTCTTTTCCCCGATTAATGGTTTTCAAGCATTTTTAGCTATGGAACCCAATACATAAAACAGATATAAGCAGAAGCTGCCCTGGCCAAAATAAAGAGGGGAGGGTACAGTAGAATCCTTTCAAAGAAGCTTAGGTCTGTATGAACTAGTTCTGGATTAGAGGATTTCAAAGTGTGGTCGAAAGGTCACCAGAAGTTCTTGAGTTCTCTTCCAAGGAGTCCATGAAGTCAAAACTATTTTCATATTAAGTATTAGACATTAATTACCTTATTTTACTTGCTGACTTCTGCACTAGGGTGCAAAAAGCAATGGTTTATAAAACTGCTGTAACCTGAACATGAATCAAGACAAAGCCCCCAAACTGTAATAACAGTCACTGAATTATTCACTGCCACCCACTCAACAACAACAAAAAAAGCCATTTTAACTTGAATGTCCTTGATGAAGCACTAAGTAATGATGATATTAACTCTCAACATTTCAGTACACACCTTTTTAATAATCTGATTATTTTGGGGGATAAAATGGAAAGCACTTAAAAGAACTTGTCCATATTGAAATACAAGGGTTGTCTCAAGGTTGTCCTTTACTTTTAAATATATTTTTACTAAAAGCCCAATGCATGGATTCCTGCACTGGTGGGATCCCTCGACCTGGGCTATACCCTCTCGCAATCCAGGACCCCTTGGGGGATGTTGGACTGTTGGTTTTGGCCCATTCCCCCCAGGCCAGGCCAAGGGATCCCACTGGTGCATGAATCTGTATACCAGGCTTCCGGTATGCATATACGATCTCTGGTTAATCTCTTCTCACCCTCCCCTCTCTCTCCTTCCTTCTGAGATTCAACAGTTGGTTCCATGTTTCCATGCCTGTGTGTCTGCCCCCTGGTGGTCAGTGCGCATCATAGCTGCCAGTTGACTGGTCACTTAAGCTTTTATATATGTAGAAGGCGGTACATATAAATAGATTGATTTCAGAGAGAAAAAGAGAGGGAGAGAGAGAGAGAAACATCAATGATGAAAACCACAGATCAGCTGCCTCCTGCATACCCAACACTGGTAACGGAGCATGCAACCCAGGCATGTACCATGAACTCCTTGTTCATAGGCTGACGCTCAACCTCTCAGCCACCAGTGGTTGGGCTTGTATGATTACTTGTAAGATGAAACTAAACTCACTGATTTTCTCATGGAACACCATAAGAAATTAACTTATTACTTTTTAAAATCAATAAATCTTTTAAAAATTTGTTTTAATTTCTAGTAAAGTAAATACTAGTAGATGTAACCAACATGAAAGCTATTTGGAGTCTTCAATAGTTTTAAAAGCCTGAAGGAATCCAAAGACCTCAAACTTTGAGAACCACCCCCACAAAAAAACAAACAAAATCTTTGAAACCTGCTCTCTTCCTAGACCAGCGGTTGGCAAATTCAATAGTCGACAGAGCCAAATATCAACAGTACAACGATTGAAATTTCTTTTGAGACCCACATTTTAAAAACTTAAACTTCTTCTAATGCCACTTCTTCAAAATAGACTCCCCCAGGCCATGGTATTTTGTGGAAGAGCCATACTCAAGGGACCAAGAGTCGCATGTGGCTCGCGAGTCACAGTTTGCCGACCACAGTCCTAGACTATTACTACAGCCTAACTCCAGTTCCACACCTTCCAATCTACCCCAGCTTGAACTCACTTAGTATCAGACTTAGCTAATCCTATATAACAAAACCCTAATATGCAGATCTATTGAACAGGTGTACAAGGGGTCACTATGATGCACTGACCACCAGGGGGCAGATGTCCAATGCAAGAGCTCAGACAGAAACTGGGCTCATGGTGATGGCAGGAGCCTCTCCTACCTCCGCTGCAGGTGGGCAGGAAGGAAGGAGCAAGAAGTCCCAGACTGCAAAATCCCTGGGCTGTGAGAGGAATGTTTGATTGTCGCCGCCAGAGGCCGGATCCCTGGCAGGTGGACATCCCCTGAGAGGTCCTGGACTACGAGAGGGCGCAGGCTGGGCTGAGGGACCCCCATCCCTCGAGTGTACAAATTTTGTCCACTAGGCCTCCAGTTAGAGCTATATTTTAAGAATCAATTTTTATTTCTCTACTGAAAATTTGCAATGGTTCCACACTACATTGAATTAAGGACAAACTCTTCAATACAGCAATTGTTAATATTTATCAAATTCTCAGTGTCAGTATAATGAGACAAAGCCTCTGATTAGTGCAAATTTACGTATATCAGTAAAATGTATATCAGTAATGGAATCACAAAGCATCGCATTTAATTATTTCAACTACAAGTTCCTGTGCCTTCTTCCACAAAAATATACATATTGCTTTATTTTACCAATGTTCTACCTCTTTCAAACAAGACCTTGATTTTTCCTATTCCAGAGAATTGGAGACTACCACAGAAATTAATGGAGAATCTAAAGAAATGCATCTGGGACTCTTTGCAGCTTCCCAAAACCAGATTTCAAAACAATTTAAAGGTTTTGCAAGGACAATTTTAACAAAATGCAATTTATTAGCTGACTTAACGAGCATATACCAGGCAATACATAAAGGTATGATTTTATTGAAATACACATTGGAAATATTTTCTCTACAGAAGTGGTCTCAGTCTGAGGCAATTTTGCATCCCAGGGACATCTGACAATGTCTGGAGACATTCTGAATTGTTACATCTTGGGGAAGGGGTATTATGGATAGAGGCCAAGAATGTTGTTAAACATCCTGCAATACCTAAGACAGCTCCCCCAAATAAAGAATTATCTGGTTCAAAGTCAACAGTGTCAAGGCGAGAAACCTTGCTCCAAATACAGCAACTCTTCAACACTTCCTCATTTTGTTATAATGTTAATGAGGTGCCATAAGAATTTCTCAAACTGGTTGTGTTATAAGGTTTCATAGTTTCGCTACAGTACCAAAAACCTATCAAGGATGTTAAGTGAGGACTTACACAAAGCATGCACCAAATTCTCAAGAAACATACCTTACCTGTAATATTTATTGTTTAATCTCTGAATTTCTTCTTAGTCCTCTAAGGTTTCAACAAATTCCATAATTACAGATGGAATTTACTGGAAATTAAACCCCTTACTTCATAGGTTAACTGCCACCATAAAAATATTGCAATAAAATGGCATAACTGCTTTTTTTTCCTCTAAGCTGCAAATGTGATTTCCTGAACACACTACTTGCTCTTAGCTATCTAAGAACTAGTAAATATAAGTAAAATCAGGTACCAAAGTGCCATGTAACATGAATGTTATGAGTCCTCTTATCTGGGCCCCTATTTCAGGAGCACACAAATGCCCAACCTCTTTATAGACTACTAGAGGCCCGGTACATGAAATTCATACATAGGTAGGGTCCCTAGGCTTGACCAGCAATCAGGGCCAATCTGTGGGCAACTGGTGGGGTGATGCAGGGGAGGGGCATCCCCACTGGCACCTGCCTTAGCTGGCCTGGGGCCTGCGGATTAGAGGCATCTCCTGTGCTGAGTGTCTGCCTCCTGGTGGTCAGTGCATATCACAGCGACAAGTCGTTCCACTGTTCAGTCAATTTGCATATTAGGGTTTTATTATATAGAATTTTTAGGTTTAATTCCTCCATATGTGTTTATTCGTTTAAGGAAACACACTTACTGAGCGCCTACTATGTGCCAAACAACCTGAATACAAAGATAGATAAGACAAAAATATTTACCACAGACTAATAAAAAGACAAACAGCTAAAACCCAAAATTATTGGTGCTATAAACAGAAGTTTCAAGTAGTGTTAATGGAAGCTTGCACCAGAAAGGATGTCAGGTAAGACTTTCCAGAAGAGGATGATGCTTGGACTGAGAAAATACCACAGAAAATATATCCTGTTCATATCTTAGTATTTAGGCTACAGATCTCTTCAGCTCTTCTACTAGTATATTACTCTTTTTCAGTTTTGTTGTCATCTAAACAAGAGTGAAGATCTTACTGGTATATAGTGATTATTTACTTTTGTGAAAAAAATTTAAATGATTTATTACGGAGAAGGGAGGGAGGACAGGGGAGAGAGGAGACAGATCCATGGAACCCACCACCTTTTGGTGTACAGGACGACGCTCCAACTGAGCATCACCAGGGAACATCAAACCTTAGTGAGGAGTCAAAAAATAATTCTACCGATGTATTTCCTAGTCCCTCCATCCTGCCCAACTTTTGTTTTTTAAACATCCTAACTTCTTCCACCAAGTGAACATACCATCTGTCAACCAGTTAACAAGGGCTTCTTAATTTATGAAGCTGCCACAGAGAATGCTTTAGTTATTTTTCAAAACTGAGTTTCATTTTCTCACCTTCTTCTACTACAAAACTTTGATTCTACACAAGACAGAAGCCATTAGTTCCAAGGTAAAATAATTGCTGCCAACGTTTCTAAGTCTCATCTATATTTTCTGCTTTCTACTCCAACACTGCTGTGGTTAGTGGGCTCTTTCTTCTGAGTCCCCAGGAGAATAAAAACTTTAGATTTGGAACAGGAAGCCATCCAATAACTTGTGGTCTTACCAATTTGTTTTACAGTACATAACATTACTGACATTCTTTAACCAACTTGTAAGTTTAGGTCTCATGGTCTAGGTTAGGGTACCACTAGTAGACACATCTCTAGACTGAGTCAGATCTGGCACTGGCTAATCCTGTCCCTTCTCTGGGCCTGGGCTTCTCCAGCTCTAAACCTTGCTCGTGATCTAGGGTAGATTGGCTTAGTCTCTTAGGTCCTTATGGCTATATAGTAATCGAGAAACCCCGTCTTTCCAATTAGCTTTACATGAAACACGTGGGAGGCCAGAACATAATCTTTTCCTCCACCAACCTGACCTTAATGCCCAGATATTTCAAAAAGCTAACAAACTCCCTGATCCACCCATCTTGACCCTGGAACTGCCAATTTCCCAGTAGGAAGCCAAAGCAAATAACAGCCCATCCCACTCGGAGGGTCAAGGGAAGTGCGGCGAGATCATATTCAGGGTTTTAAGGCGCTGCCACCGCAAATGAAATGAGACCCCTATTCATTGGCCCGGCCCACCTCGTCATCCCCGGGCAAATGAATAAGTACAACTGGAGAGATGGACGCTCCCTCACCGTAGGCTGCGATGGGAGCTCCCGGGCCCAGACTCCACCGACAGCCATTCTCTCCCAGTTCCTGAAGAGCCGGCCTCGGGGCCGCGGGCTCGCGGGTCTGCCCCCTCCCTCAGGGCAGATGCGCGCGGGGCCCGAGACTTGGGCGCGGAGAGGGCCTGGAAAGCCCCGCACACCGCCCGCTCAGAGGAGAGGAGGAGCCTGCAGTCCCGAGCCGCCGCCACCCCGGCCCCCGACTTACCTCGGCGCGGTGGGGGAGGGGAGGTGCCAGGAGTCAAAGTCTAGGCCCGTTCGCCACCCGCCGCTCAAGGAGCAGCGCGCGGCCGCCTCGAAACCGTCGCCGCCGCCACCAGCTCCGACACAGAGCACCGCTTCGGGGGCAGCGCGCAGAGGGCCCGACTACGTCACACGCCGCTTGCCGTCAGATGTTCGCTCGGGGCGCTCCGCCCTCGCTGGCGGCGCATTGGCTGCCGCCGACGCCACTCTAGGCCCACCGTACTACTCATTGGACAACGGGGCTTTTGAAACGGAACGTGAGGGCGGTCTTCGGGACACGGGGAGAGGAGGAAGAGGAGGGGCTTAGGGAATTAGGGGGAGGAAAGGGAAGGGATGGTGAGAGGGACTGGGAGTCCCGCCTCTCTCACAGCCGCGGTTGGCTGGAAGGGAGTCGTGATGTCACACAGGGCCCCTAGAAGCGGGCTGGTGAGTGGCTACACTGGGTGGGGTGTGGGAGAAGAGTGGTGACGTAATACAGAGGCTCCGCCCCCTTCCTTAGAGCGGAGAGACCCGGCTGCTGAAGCTCGGGCCAATCAGAGGGAAGGCTACTGGATGGCATGGTAACTATTCTACCCTCACCTTGCCCCAGTTCATGGGCGGTGAAGGCAAGGCTTCCCCTTGGCACCTCCCTTCGCTTCCTGGCCAAGCCACGTGCGGAGCTAGAGGACCCTCCTGGGAGCTCTGACTGTCCGTGTGGCTTTCCTGCAGCTGCTGCGAGGCCTCAAAACCTGGCCTCCTCGTCTCCTGACCCATGCCAGCCCCAGAACACCCTTTCTTTCTCTCTCTGAATAAACATGAGCTCAGAGATGCCCTAGGGACTGGCTCAGAATAGCTTTTCCACTTGTCCTTTAGGAACCCCCAGTTATTCCTAAAGCCCTGGTTCAAATGTTCCCGCCTTCTCTGGGATACATTTGCCGATCTCTGTCGGAAAGTTGGGTTAATGTTTGGACAGGCCTCTGTCACATTGTATCTTATTACATCGCTGTCTTTGTGCCTGGGATTTTGGAGGGCAGAGCTGCATTTTCTTCATCTTGGGGTTAAAAACAAAATTCAACTGCGTAAATCTGAATTATATAATTATATAATTCCCCACCATTGAAAATCGGGTTGACTTTATAAAGCGATCCATGAATTGGGCAGCATCCTTCTAGCAACTAGAAGGGCACTCTCAAGGGTTGTACAAAATAGAAGGATTTCATAGGAAGAAGGGCAAGTAAAGGAAGCTGTTAGCAAAAGTCATCTTTTCTTTGGGGGAGGAGAAGAGGAAGGTTTTTTATTCTGTAACTGCTGCTTTCTGTGGAGGACAAAGAGGGCCTATGTGACAGATTACTCTTACTGGTGCTTGGCCAGAAAGTTTTATATTGGTTAAGATTGTTTCTGGGAGAGGTTGAAAGTGCAAGTAGATCAGGTATTAAATCTAGATTTGGTGTGGGCTTTAGGCTGAGTTGATGCCATTTTGGGCCTATGGCTTTTTTCCCCTTTCTTTCTTTCTTTCTTTCTTTCTTTAACATTGTTGTTCCTAGCTTGGAGCAGAAGCCTGACGTTACAAGCGGAGGGTTGTACATGTTTTAGAAACTAGATCTCATGACTGAGAGCCCCAAACAAAATAGCAGGGATCGCTCAGAAAGCCTATTAGGATTCCCACTCCACCACCATCTCTTCCTGGGGCATCAATGCCAAATTGATTTGAAGTGGGCTCTGCCCAAAAGTAAAACAATGGAATTTGCAAAGGACTGGACTGGGCACATGTTTGGCTCTTAGAAGCACTAAGTAAGTGTTTATTTCCTTCCTCTTAATAGTGAAGGGTGATGCTCATAAATAGCATATAATTAGGTTTTAACTAGAGCATTTAGTTCTTTGCAGTTAGTTTATTGGTATATTCAGTAATTTTATCTAATATTTTATTTTTAATACCTTTTTATATTCTTATTGATTTTTTACAGAGTAGGAGGGAGAGGGATAGAAAGTCAGAAACATCAATGAGAGAGACGTGGAGGCTATCAGCTGCCTCCTGCACACCCCCACTGGGGATGTGCCTGCAACCAAGGTACATGCCCTTGACCGGAATCGAACTTGGGACCTTTCAATCCGAAGGTCGACGCTCTATCCACTGAGCCAAACTGGTTTCGGCTTATCTAATATTTTATACTTTCTATTTATCCTTCCTGTTCTGTTTCTGTCTCTCCTTTACTAGAATTTTATTTTTTTTGTAGCAATAACTGCCATTTATTGAGGCGCAGCTCTGTTTAAAAATTGAGATATAATTTACATGAGAAATTGTATAATTATATAATTATATAATTCACATATAATTCAAATTTACCCATTTAAAGTGTACTACAATCCAGAAGTTTTTGGTATATTCATGTGGTTGTGCAACCATGACCACTATCTAATTTCAGAACATTTTCATAACCCCAAATAGAAACCCATACTCAACTGGGTAGCTCAGTTGGTTAGAGCGTTATCCCAATATGCCAAAGTTTCAGGTTCTGTCCCTGGTCAGAGCACATATAAGAATCAACCAATGAAAAAAATAATAATAATAAATAAATAAATAGTTTTAAAAAAATCAACCAATGAATGCATAAATAAGTGGAACAACAAATCAATATTTCTCTCCCCCCTTCCTCTCTCTTTAAAAATCAGATCAATTAGCAGCCATTCTCTTTCTTTTTAATTCTCACCAGAGGATATTTTTCCATTGATTTTTAGAGAAAGTGGAAGGAGGGAAAGACAGAGAGAAATATAGATGTGAGAAAAACCCATCGATTGGTTGTCTTTTGCATGCTCCCCAATCATGGGTTGGGCCAGGGAGGAGCCTGAACCATAGGTACATATCCTTGACCAGAATCCAACCTTGGACCCTTTGGTCCACAGGTCAGTGCTCTATCCACTGAGCCAGATGGACTAGGGCAGCAGTCATTCTCCATCTCTCCCTCTCCCAGCCCCTGGCAACTACTAATCTACTTTGTTTCAATGAATTTGGGTTCTGGACATTTCATATAAATGGAGCCATATAATATGACCTCTGTATCTGACTTCTTTTACTTAGCATGTTTTTAAGGTTAATTTGTGTTGTAGCATGGATTAGTACTTCATTTCTTTTCAGGGTCAAATAATATTCCATTTTATAGATATATTTTGTTTATACATTCATGAGTCTGACATTTGGTTGTTTCCATTTTGTAGCTACTAAGAATGATACTGTTATAAACATTCATGTACCAGTCATTCATGGACATATGTTTTCATTTCTTTTGTATTTATACTTTTATACCTGGGAGTAGATTGTAGGGTTATATGCTAACTATGTTTAACATTTTGAGGAACTGTCAAACTGTTTTACAAAGTGACTATACCGTTTTACATTCCCACCAGCATTATATAAAGGTTCCAATTTCTCCACATCACTTCCAACACTTGTTATTTTCCTTGAAAAAATATTATAGCCATCCTCGGGGGTATAAAGTATCATCTCGTTGTCCTTTTCATGTACATTTTCCTAATAACTAATGATGATAACTATCTTTTTATGTGTTTGTTAGCCATTTAAATCTTCTTTCCTGCATTCTTCCAGATTATTTTGTTTTTCCTCCTGTGCCAATTTAGAAATAAAATTCTCTTTTTCTGTTATTTTATCGGTCTCCTAGAAATTACCGCATGAATTTCTAAATTACCAAAGTGTCATGCTAATCACTACCTTTACAGGAAGAGTAGAGTTTGCTGAGATGGAGAAAAAGAAGCATTCCAAGCCAGATGAACAGGGAGAATAAAGATGTGGGACCAGGAAAGAGCTCAAGACAGGGAACAAGGGCCAGAAGCAGGCATCTGTAGGTTGGAGCTAAACAAAGAGGATGACTGGAAGCCCAAAGGTAGAAAATCTAAATCCAGTTTTTGAAACTAAATGGAAGTGGTCTTTTAGTAAAGTTTTATTCATTGTTCACTTGCCCTGAGACCTTAAAGGAGAAGGTGGGAAGAATTCAATGTCAAGAAAAGTAGTTTTGAGAATCAGACACCTTTCCTCCAGGAGTGGGTCAGAGGTATCTCTGGGTTCCCCACCATTAGCCAACCCATGGCCTCCACTACTCGAGTGAATGAACATGAGTGAATGCATGAAATAAGTCTGGCAGGTTAATAAAAATTGGGGTCTCTGTTCCCCCATTTGCAAAGTGGTGCTTTTTAAAATATGTATTTTATTGATTTTTCACAGAGAGGAAGGGAGAGAGATAGAGTTAGAAACATCGATGAGAGAGAAACATTGATCAGCTGCCTCCTGCACACCCCCTACTGGGGATGTGCTTGAAACCTAGGTACATGCCCTTGACTGTAATTGAACCTGGGACCCTTCGGTTGGCACTACCCACTGAGCCAAACCGGTTAGGGCTTTTTTTTTTTTCCCCTTGCAATCCTGGGCCAATGGGCAAAGTGATGGAGCAAGCTCCTATTCCATCTCCCTGCTCCAAAAATCCATGTAATGTATTGTCCTTGAATATCAGATAGTAAATTGATAAGAACAGATACTATACTTGATCTTAGCCAAAAGGCCGAGAAGTGATGCAAAGTGATCTTGCTACCTTGTAGGATATAGTGATTAAAGGATCTCATGTGCCAGTCTAAAATTCTGGTTCTGCCATTTACTAGCTGTGTGAGTAGGTAACTTTACCTTCTGTTTTCCATTGATAAAATGGGTATATATTAATAGTATCTATCTCACAGAGTTTTTATTTTTTTTAAATGTATTTTATTGATTTTTACAGAGAGGAAAGGAGAGGGATAGAGAGCTAGAAACATCGATAAGAGAGAAACATTGATCAGCTGCCTCCTGCACACCCCCCCAACCCGGGATGTGCCCACAACCATTGTACATGTCCTTGACTGGAATCGAACCTGGGACCCCTCAGTCCACAAGCCGACGCTCTATCCACTGAGCCAAACCAGTCAGGGCTATCACATAGAGTTTTTAATGGGGATTAAATATGAAAACATAAAAAGCAGAAAAGTGCCTGGGACACAGGGGACTCAAAATGTGTTAATTTTTACCGTGGGGATTAAATGGGGGGAAATGTGGCCTTGGCCGATTGCTCAGTTGGTTAGGGTGTCAGCCAGATACATCAAGGTTGTTGGTTAAAAACCAGTCAGGCCATGTACAAGAAGAAGCAATCAATGAATGTATAAATAAGTGGTATCTCTCTAAAATCAATTTTTAAAAATTATGGGGGGAAGGGAGGAATAAGGACACATATGTAATACTATAATCAATAAATAATTTTTTAAAAATTAATAAACGGAGGGAAATGTGATGGTGGTGTCTAGCTTAGAGGCCCTCCAATCCCGTTTGGTGCTCTAACAAAACAGGCATTGCACTTGCAGGAAGGATTACTCGTCCCTTCATCCCTTTCCCTATTGGGGTAGATGATCTTTGCAAAGGGAGCCAAGAGTCTCCCTCAAGTTTCTTTATGGGTCAGTCGGCGTGGGGAGGGAACGCAGGGGGCTAGTTCCTGGTGATCAACCCTTTCTTTCATCCTGGGTAGAAACCAGGGCTGGGGCTGGATATCCTCTCGGCTCTGTCTGACAGGGCAGGGCGCCCTCTCTTGATCAAAGGCGGGAATAGCTCTGGCCCAGAGTTTCTGGGGTGAGCCTCACATTCATTACCTGTCAAGTGCCCTTCTCTTTGCTGAAATTCCCCAAATCGGCTCTGGGTAACATAGTTTGGGACCAAGGTTGGGACAAAACTGATTTAATGTTTTAGAGGGGTGAGACTGGATAAGTCGACCAGAATAGGGAGAAAGAGAGACTGGGGTCAAGAAATGAGAGAATCCAGGGCTTTGCTGAATCAATCTTCTGTTCTTTCAACAGGTGATGGAACGCAGTGGAGAGGTAGGTAACCAGGCGGCTTATCCGACGAGTCAGACCAGTCGTACAGGGCTCTTCCGGCTGTCCCCACACATCCGGAATTAGTGGAACAGATGAGGGCTAGAGAGGCATGGCTTGAGGGGACACCAGATTAAGGAGAAGAAAGAGCCCTGGGCCTGGGTCTGCAGAAGCGGGGTGGAGCCAGCAGAGAATCTGGGCGCAGTTTCCTTCCCAAGTTCCGCCCCAAGCGCGCCGGCCCCGCCCCCACCGTCCCACTCCCCTCCCCGCCGCTGTCCCCTCCCCTCCGCTCCTTCCCCCCACTCCCCCTGCCTCCGGGCCGGGCCTGGGCCACCCTGCGGGTCCCCAGACCCCTCCGCTCCTGGCCTGCGCTAGTGCGGTCTCCTCGCAGCCGCAGCCTTGGTGAGTATGGGGATGGGTGTGCTGGACCGCTGGGCAGCCCCAGTTGGGGGAGCTGGGCCACGTGGTTCAACCTCCGCAGAGCCCCGTCCTTAACTCGGAATCCTGGTGCCTACCCAGGAACTGCTGCTGTCCTGCCTTGCTCCGCATTCCTCCATAGGTGCCTGGAAATGCTTGTGTTGCCACCCAGCCGGGTGCTCAGTGGTTAGAGCATGGACTCTGGGACTGAAAGGTCTGGGTTAGATTCCCGTGGGCTGGTCAAGGTCAAGGGCACTACCTCAGTTGCAGGTTTTATCCCTGGCCCCCATGCAGGAGGCAACCTCTCATATTGATGTGTTTTTTTCCCCCCTCTAAGAGTCAATGGGAAAAATACCCACAGGTGAGGATTAACAACACACACACACACACACACCCCAAGAAAGCAGGTGTTGGAGGGGGTGAGGACTTGGAATCTCATATATTACTTTCAAATCTCAGCTGACAGTTATTAGCACGTGCTCTTGAGCAAATGTTTTTAGCTGCCCTGAGCCTTTCCTATTCTGTAAAATGGAAATAAATACCAGCCATAGTGCCCACCTCATAGAATTATAGTGAGAAGTAAAAGAAATTATATGTAGTGCCTAGATTCAGAAGGCATTTAGTAACTGTGGATTAGGACTGGAAGCTGTGAAAATCTTTAGAGACCCTTGAGATGAGGTAGGGGTACTCCTAAGCTGTTTTCAACTAAGTAGTACCTACGGGGAAGTTAGAGCTAATTGGGGCTGAACAGCTGACCTTCAGTTAGTGAACTCACTGTTCTGGAGGAGTTGAATGTCCAAGTTGGAATGGTCTTATCTAAAACAACATGATCCTCATGTTGAACAACTGTGGAAATGGGCCCAGAATGGTTAGGTGACGTGCCCAAGGTCACACAGCTAAAAAGGAGGCCATGCCTATTTTGAAGAATTGGAACAGCCTGTTCTTACAACTTCCTTATCACCCCCTGCTTTGAGCAGTAACGTTAATAACTTTTCATTCCTTAAGGATCTGATGTTCAGTTTGGGGACCCCATGGTTCTGGAGGGATCTGTAGCAACTGGCTTCAGGAAGGGATTTTAGGAGGGATTACTGCTATAAGCACAGAATCTGGATTTGGTCTCGGTGGGGAAGGTGCTCCTTTTTCAGGGCCTTGAGGGACTCAGTCTATTTGGATGATCCAAGGAATGTGTTTGACTGGGGAGGCTCACCAGAGCCATTTCCTACTCCCCTGAGAGACCCCTGGCCCCTAAAGGAAGAAAGGAGTTTGAGCAATTGGGATAGGCTGCCTGACCGGGCCTAGCAGAGAGATGGGCGGAGAACAGAGATGACAATGAGGAGGTATATTTTCCTGGCTGGTTCCGGAAGGCCCTGAGGCTAGCCTATGGCAATCAGGTTCTTCCGGAGGGTGGGACTAGAAGGGAGAGTCCTGTGGGTGGAGCCCAGAAGAGTTGGGACTTCATCTGGTGAGGCTTGAGTCCAGAAGAGTAAATTACTTATGTATCTGGTACCAGCCCTAGTTTGGCAACAAGAAGCCTAAGTGGTGAAGATGGCTTTCCTTCCTGCTTTGAGGAAGGCCTTCTCTCTGTGTCTTGGTTTCTCTGTATTTACAATGGGAATAGGGATGACTGACTCATACATTTAGGATTTGATTTTTATCTTTCTTCCTTTTATAGACAGGCACTCTTTCTCCCTCCCCTTCTAATTTGACCTTTCTGTCAAGATCTCTGGCCAGGAGGTAGGGGGTCAGTGAAGATCAGAGTTGCAGTTTGTGACTCTGACCCTGAGCAGGTTCCTGCTCCTTATCTTGGTCTCAGCTTCTCCTTCTCTACACAGGGGGTTCTGGGCTAGGATTGCTGCTGTATATTTGGGTATTATAGTTCCTGACCTTAGATAACCTCATCTGAATGGGGAGTCACAATCCTCAGGAGCCCTTACCTACTATCCAGAGGGGTGGACAGGCCCCTGGGCACTGGCAAGCACCCAGAAGCTGAATAGGCAGCTTTCTTCAGTAGACAGCAAGCCCGTGTCAGCACCAGGCCTGACTCTGCAAAGCCTTTCACTCTCAGAGCATGTGAGGCAGCAGGCGGGGACAAGTAGGGAGTCTGAGGTTCTGTTGCTTTCCATGGAGTCCCTGGTGCTGTGGATTGTGGTACAGGCACACACAGCTTGAGAAGGGACTAAGGGTGCAGTGGGACCATGGGCCAGTGGGTAAAGCAGTGAGAGCTGATGGGAGGCCCTGAAGCATGAAAGCTCAAGGACTTGGGGGAGAGAGATGGACCTTTCTGCCTGCTAGAAGGCTTTAGGATTGGTTCCTGAAATAAGAGACTAGTTAAACCAGTTCCTATAGTCCTATACATAGGGAAGAGGAGATCCCAATCTACTCAAGTTTCATTGCAGCACAGGTCTGGTTCACTTTCCTCTGAAATTGAGGGTAAACATTCTCGTGGATTTCCAAGTCAGTCTTCCTCATCCAGGACAGGAGCTGTCCAAGCTTAGGGGCTCTGTGAGGACTAAGCATAAGAGCTGACTTCGCCTTGCTGCCTTGGGCCCTGACAGCACACCACTCCATCCCCAGGTCTGACAAGATGTACCAGGTTCCACTGTCACTGGACCGGGATGGGACCCTGATCCGGCTCCGCCTCACCATGGTGGCCCTGGCCACAGTCTGCTGTCCACTTGTCGCCTTCTTCTTCTGCATTCTCTGGTCCCTGCTCTTCCACTTCAAGGAGACTACAGCTACACACTGTGGGGTAGGGATTGGGGGCACTGATACCTCATATTGGATTTATTTTGGATCTGGTTCTTTTGTAACAGGATTAGCAGTGGGATCCACCAAACATAGTGGGCTGCTGGGGCAATGCCAGCAAAGTGAGGGCACAAGGATTAGTCTCCCTCTACCTTTCATGGAGGTTGCTGGGGCTAGGGTCTGAAGTTGGGCAGCTGCAGCAGAACCTAATCCTTCATAGAGGGGCAGATTCAGGAGACCCAGAGTTTCTGGAGGGTGGGGAGAGAACAGGACTAGGCTAGAGGGTATTTGGAGCTTCTTAGTGTGGCACTGTGGGCTTGTGCCTATTTCTATGGGAAGGTAATTATGTATATGTGTGTGTAACTGTAAGGGATGTGACTATAATGGCTGTGAGTTGGGTGTGTGTGTGTGAGAGAGACAGTATTTGTGCCTGTCTGGCTGGGGATCTGATTATGAGTCTGTGTTCTGAGGTAGGTTCCAGGCCTTCTGAGGTTTCATAGATGGCCATGTACCCTCTGGACAGCAATATGGGATGCTAGGCCAGGAAGAAAAATGTGATAATTCTTTCTCTATAGGATATTGGAGTAAAGAGGGTGAGACCTGTGTTTACTTTAGTCATACTCCTAGTTTATCCACTGACTCTGTATATTACCTGAGACGACAATACTAAGCCTCAGTTTGCCCATGTCTACTAGCATAGAGCTCCGAGTAGAGGAAGACTAAGACGATGATTTATGAAATGTTAAGGGTGAGCAACAGAAGGAAGAAGAGGAGAAGGAAATTGTCAGGGTGGAAGACAGAACAGGGGAGGAATTTACCTATGTGCTCTAAGTAGAAAAGAGGTAGGACCTGGACATCGACTTTTGCATTAGCCTCAGCAAGAGCTCTGAAGACTCCCAGTCCTATAAAGAGCATTTGCTCCAGAAAAAGGACTGTGACCAGCAATGGAGTCTGGCTGGGGATAGAGGTGGGCTTCTTCTTTTGTTCATAGGACTTGAAGTTTTCCCTCTTGATTTATCAATGGATAAATAAGGGGCCTTGAGCAATGGTAGCCAGTCTGATAAAAACCAGGCTGGGAGCTATCAGAAAAAACAACTAGAAGAAAGAGGTTGACCGGGTGATCTAAGGGGGACCTAGTTCAAAGACCTAGTTCTCACCTTAGAAAAGATCCAAGACTACTTATCACTTTAGATAATACATCAAATGTTTCTATTACCCTGGCCAACTCCTCTTCATTCTGCAGCATTCTGCTGAGGTGTATGCTCCAAAAAGCCTTCTTTAGCTTCCTTAGGGCAAATTTAACCACTCTCTCCCACAGTTGTATCACCTTATATTTGTGTATCTTCCCCACCAGAATGCACGCTCCTTGAAGGTGAGCACTACATCTGAATCAGTATTTGTTGAATAAGTGAATAAGACCCCCAGCCCGGTGCTCTGGGGAAAGGAAAGCATGGTATAATGCAGTCATAGTCCATACAGAAAATCATAATATTTATACAACGTATGAAGTTAAATGTAGGCTGTTTGGTCTGCCCTTCATGGCTGGCTCCAAGGGCTAATGGGAACAATACCTCGGCATATCTAGCATATCTATGACCCATTCTTGGCATACTGGTTATGTAGATAAATTATAGGTAGCTGTAGGAGGGGTTAGTTCTGGTCCCTCTGGGCAGAACTAGGCCTAGCAACCCTGGGGGTATTATGTTCCTACTCCCTGGGATTACAATGTTGTATCTTCCTGGGGATTTTTGTATAGGCTGTGAATTTTCACCCCGAATTTCCAAGGAATGGCCAACCTTAGGAATGAAAGAAATAGCCTTAGTTTAACATATCTATAATTAGATGACTTTACTTCTGCTTGCACATTCCCAATGATGCGGAGTTTTCTTCCTCCCCAGGCAGCCTATTCTAACGAGGCTTAGTAGCTAACAATTAGCAAGTTCACTCTTATAGTGAACATACACACTCTTCTTGGTGAATCTCTGCTTCGGGAGCTATTTAGAGCTACTCTTTCCTCCTGGTTTCCAGCCAGCCCTGCAGAGATGGGAGCCCGTGAGCCTCCTCTTAGGTAGCATAATTCTAGTTCCTTCAGGCATTATTGGTCACTGTTCTCTCCATGCTAAGCCCTAATCTGGGCATAGGACTTCATATGGACTGGGCAGTACAGGCGAAAACAGGACTGCTCCTTTCCTATCATAGGCTGTTAGGCCTCTCTTAATGCAGCCTGAGCTGCCAATAGCTGTTTCTGTATCTGTCCAGGCTGGACACTGATAGCTCATATTCAGGCCTGTCTGGGTCTCTTCTGGATCATGAATCTATTGTCCTAAGATTAGCTCTCCAGTGGGGCCCAACAACATACTCATTCCTATTCCTACAAAAAAATGGTGAAATTCTATTCTGTTTTCTACTTTTCCCTTTCCAAAAACCTATCTGTATCGCTAGACAACTCCCCACCCCCATCCCTGACAAGGAAGCTGTTGTGGGTTGACCTTAGCCACTATCACTTCTTATCTTTTCAGAGTGTTCCAAAATTTATGACATGGCCTTATTGGTTCTAGGAAGGCTGTCTGCCTGAGCAGGCGTGGACATCTGGGCACTCTGTAGGTGGGAAGGCTGGCCCTGAGGAGCTGGGGGTGGAACCCTTTAGTCTTAAAACAGTCTCAGTCTGGCTAAAGCCCTCAACCCAAGCTCCGGACCCTTCAGCACCCAGTGTGAGTGTTGCTCAGTGCACCCCTCCCTCCCCCAGCCCTTCCCCTGTCCCAATTCCTGATGGTGAGCTAGACTAATGGACCGGGGTTCCCTAATGGAGGGAGGTATTAGTCCTAAGGGGAGATTTGGTCTTAGGCATTTTAATACAAAATCATCTTTGTCCAACCCCCCTCCCCTCTCCGCCTCCTGCCCTAAAGGGAGCCTAGCTTGAGAGGTCTTGGTGGTTGGGGCAGTAGTGGGTGGAAAGGGAGTTCTTTGCCTAGAGGGAGAAGGGAACAGAAGAAGCCCAGTCTCCTGGGTCTAGGTCTGTCTATCCTGGGTGTGGTCCAACAAGGTTTTCATGATCCTCAGATTCCTGTAAACCTTGAAGTGGGTGACATGGTTTTCTTAGAGAGAAAGGATATAGAAGTCTGGGCCTCAGAGGGACCCTGGTATCTTGGGATCAGGGTATACTGCTGGCCTGAGGCTTAGATCATTCTGAGCCTGGGGGTGGGATGGCTGGTAGCCTGTGGTCCCATTGAAGTAGGTCTGGGGCACGCCCACTGTTCCTAGTTGAACTTGGGTAAAGAGCTGGAATGTGGTCAGACAGGGTCAGTGGGAGGGCTTGGGCCAGTGTGAGATAGGGTTCTTTGTCTAGGATCCTTGACTTGTAGAAAGCCTTGATTGAAGCCTTAAGCTGTCAGGTGGCAAGAGGCCTTAGTCCTAATGATTGATCCTGGCATAGTGCTGGGTGGGCCTCAGTCTCTCATTCTGTGGAATGGAAATAATAGCCCTTCCACCTCTGACCCTTCTGAGTGGGAATGAAGGTAGTGAGGATGAAGTGGGCCATCAGAGCTTTCCTGTCCAGGCCTCTAGGAGCCTCTATTTTTTCAGACCTTTCAAGAGTGGCTGATCAGTGTGCCAAGGGGATTCCTAAGACCTGACACTGTCTGTCTCTGCTGCTCTTACCTCATCTCCCTCTGCACCTCCTTCTCTTCTGTACTGTTTTTCTTTTTTCCTTAAGTTCTAATCTTTTGGCTCTTTTCTATACCCCGAGTAGCTCTGGAAAAGGCCCCACGTTCCCAGGCCTAGGTATCCCACCAGGTCCTATGTTGTATCCCTCGCCCTGCCTAGGCACCAGTTCCTACAAGATGTTCTCTGCGGCCTCCCAGCCCTTGGACCCTGATGGGACCATCTTCCGGCTTCGCTTCACAGCCTTGCTCGGGTGGCTCATCACTTTCCCTGTGTTCGGTTTCTTCTTCTGCATCATCTGGTCCCTGATGTTCCACTTTGAGTACACGGTGGCCACTGACTGTGGGGTGAGTGCCATGCTCTGCAGCACTGGGTCAGGGCCAGGTTGGGAGATGGAGATAAGGGCAGAATCAGAGAGTAGGTGAGAAGGTGGAGGGTTAGATAGAGGGGAAAGAGATAAAAGGATGGTGGGGGCAAGTCAGAGTTAGGGGGGTTTGAGGGAGAGACTCAGAAAATAGAGTCACAGTCCTCCAAGAATAGAAGAGGATTATAGGGAGTGCAAGGGAGCAAAGGGGAAAGGGTGAAGGGAAAGGAGTAGGAATAGGTAAGAGAGATCATGAGAGGGAGGAGAGTGAAGAAAAACCAGACTGAAAGGGAATCCAGGACTGAGAAGTAAGATGAGGCTGGAGCTAGAAGTAATGGCTATTGCTCAGACTGGGGGCCTGACCTGGGAGCACCCCAAGGCTTGCTATGGGGTATTCTACCTTGGATTCTGTTTCTGGCTTCCCTGTGTCCATGGAGAGCTCTGCCAGCTAGAAACCTAGATGGACTTCCTGCCTTCAGGAGCAGTCCACTAGGCCTTTGTTGAGGACCTAGGAATAGAGGTTCTGTATCAGGGGCATTGAATTGAACATGGACTTGCCCTTAGCATTTCATTCATACAGGAGATAGTCCCAAACCCAGACAGTCACTACACAGTGAGATAGGACTTTTGTGATAAAAGGGAAGACAGGGATAGCAGGGCCCAGAGGAAGCACATAACCTAGCTTGGACATTGGGGAATACTTCTTCCTTGAATGGGCATTGTTGCTATGGGGTGAAGAAGAATCTTTGTGAATGCCAGCCTGACAACTTCAGGGGTGGAGGAATGGGGCTTATAACTTGATTTTATCCAGAAGGCAATGAGAAGCTTTGGAAAGATTTTAAACAGGAAAGGGGAAGGGGGAAAAGAAAGAAAGAAGAGAGAGAGAGAGAGAGAGAGAGAGAGAGAGAGAGAGAGAGAGAGAGAGAGAGAAAGGAAGGAAGAACAAACAATAGGAAAGGGACATGATCATTTTTGTAGTTTAGAAGACCAATCTGCCCCTAAAAAGATGGCAGAGAACAAGAGTAGGGAGACCAGTGTGGAGGCTAGTACAATAGCTCATGCTATTGGGAGATGAGGGCTAAGATGGGGACTGTAAGGATAAACGAAGGATGGAGTCTAGAGAATAGAAAGTGGAAATGACAGGAGTGGGAGTTTTTGACCAGTTGGCAAGTGGCAGGGTGCAGTAAGGTAAACAGGAAAATGATCCATAATTTCAGGGAACTTTTATCTGAGGCCAAAAATATGAATCTCTAATGATAAAAACTGAGATGCTAAGACAGGGAATATTTTGGGCCCCCTCCCTTTATATCATGTGCATTTCTGCCCTGCTGCCCTGCCACAGATCCACTAAGCTATTTCCTCCAGACCAAAGGGTTTCTATTCTTGTGGGGAGGGATTATGTTCCCATCTCTCAGTACCCTTAGCTCTGGGCTCATGGTGAGTTTTGAGGTGAACTGTATATCTGGTTTCTGATAGCTCCTGATGTTGCTTGTTGCTGGCATAGTTGGTGAATGGGAAACTTGTGTGTTTGGTATATGTGAGTATCTGTACTTGATTGTGTGTGTGTGTGTCTAGAGAGGGAAAGGGGGGAGAGAGACAGAAGGAGAGATATGAGAGAGGCAATTCCTGCTCTTAGAACTCTGCCCTCATCCCTAGTCTGGGTAGAGTTTGTAAGGACAGGACTGGCAGCCACAGGGCCCTAATTCTCTCTTCCTCCTCAGGTGTCTCCCCAGCTCTGCCATCTCTACTCTTTACCTGTTTCCCAACATTGGCCTGGGATGTGAGCCTTAAATGCATTGGACTCTTCCATCCAAGCTTTAGAGACTGGTCCTGTTCCTCTTAAATAGCTGAGATTGTGGCAGGAGTTTTCAGAATGAATATTCTAGGAAGTGAAGGCAACACTCCCAGTCACCCTACTCTGAGGACCTACTCAGAGAGGCAGAAAAGTCAAGTAAGGAGGCTTGGAGATCTCAGAAGTGTCTGATGAAGAACTCCCACCTCTTCCTCATATGTAGGCCATCTCATGATTAATAGTCACATAGTAGCTCACCACCTATTTGCAGGCTTTTCAGAGAAGTTTGTCTTCTGAAAGCCATTCCTTGTACTAGATACTGCAGATGCTTTGCATACATTATATTTAATATTCATAAACACTCTGTAAGGTAGGTAGTAGTATCCCTATTTTGTCAGTGAGGAAGTTGAATCTCAGAGAGGTGAAGTGGCTTGCTCAAGGTTATCCCACTAACAAAGGCAGAGCTGGGCTGCAGAGCCGGGTTGTATGTCTCTAAAGCCTCCATGCGGCCCCTTCACTGAATGCCCAGAGTGCATGTCTGAGCCCGGTCTCAAGCTGTGGCATCTCCAGCCCTGGCCTGGAGAGCAGCACCTTCTCTCTGAGAGCTTTGCACTTAGTTTCCTCTGACACTGCTGATGGGAATCAGTCTCCTTTTCTGCGAAGACTATGAAGCCCCTGGCTGGTGCTTCTCTAGACCCATCCCTGCCCTGTGAGCTGCCTCCATCATGCCTACCTGACTAGCTGCTTTGGAGACCCAGTCCATGTCTCCATTGGGAAAAAGGAAGGGATCTTGCGAAACTCCATCTCTGAGGACTGGTCTCACCGTAATCGCAGCAGGTCATTCCCTGTCTGGGCTCTGGCACTGCCCTGGCCCTTACTGAAAATCTGAAAAAAAGTCCATGAAAAGTGTGGGCAACAGACTGGTAGGTTCCAGAGTCCTGGAATCTTTTAGAAATGCAGATTTTTATATTCCACACCTTTTGCACTCACTGAGTCCCCAGTGAGTTATGTCCATATTACAGTTTCAGAAGCAGCCCCAGGCCCTCAAGCCCAAGAGAGCCTCCTCATGGCTTTCTTGTCCCCATAGAAGCAACTGTTACTCATCTCCCACCCTTTCACTCTCCCATACAAGCAACACAGCAATCCTTGCAGTTGTGTATTATCTCCTCCTCCTTCCTCAACTTGAAAAAATTATGCTCTAATTCCTTAAGGAATGAGGAAACCCATTTTTTGAGAAAGATGGATGGGAGAGATATACAAGATCAGGGTGACTACCACAAGGTAGGAGCATCACGCTCTTGAACATGATCAGGGTGGGGGTTTCCTTCTGGGCAGCTCCCCTAGTATCTCACAGTACCTCTGCCACTTAGGCACACCTAGAAAACAGTCAGGGGAAGAGTTCCATTGGGTAGTGAATCCAGCACTGTCTCAAGGAGGCTCAGATGGTCTCTGACCCATCCGCCGTGGGACTGAATCTGGGGTCCTGGGTTCATAGAACCTCTCAGGGCCTTTCAAGCATCTCTGAACCTGTCTACAGCTTTCCTAGTCATGTGTAGGTTCCATGAATAGGAAGATGGAGGTCACATATGCTCCTGCACAAACAAACACCAGTCTGGTTGTGGAGTGAGAACCAATCACTTTGGGGAGCTGGGATCTGAAAAGGGAGGTCTCCAAGGAGAGCTCTGTGGGTACCTAAAGGAGGCCTTTCTGGAGCCAGGTTGATTAGATGGAGAGAAGGGTCTCCAGGTGGGTGGGTGTGGCAAGGGCCAGTGCCCACATGGGTCACAACTCTCTAGGTGCCCAATTACCTGCCTTCGGTGAGCTCTGCCATTGGTGGGGAGGTGCCCCAGCGCTACGTGTGGCGCTTCTGCATCGGCCTGCACTCGGCACCCCGCTTCATGGTGGCCTTCGCCTACTGGAACCACTACCTCAGCTGCACCTCCTCATGTCCTAGCTACCAACTACTTTGCCGGCTCAACTTCAGCCTCAACGTCATCGAGAACATCGCGCTGCTAGTACTCACCTATGTCTCCTCTTCCGAGGACTTCAGTGGGTGACCTGAGGAGGGAAGGAGAGTGGGGAAGGAAGGGTTCTGGGAGGGGATGCCCCCACCCCTCCCTTACTCCAACCCTCAGATGTAGGGTTCAGGTGCTTCCTGCAATGAGCGCTCCCAACCCTTTTCTCTCTCTCCAGCTATTCACGAAAATGCTTTCATCGTGTTCATCGCAGCATCCCTCAGTCACATGCTCCTCACCTGTATTATCTGGCGGCTGACCAAGAAGCACACAGTAAGTCAGGAGGTACAGTCTAACCTAGGGTAGACCTGGGGCGCCAGGTGCAGAGAGGACAATCAAGGAGACCTGTCCTCTGCATGTGGTTAATGGTGAGATGGGAACTGGAGTTCTAATTGGAATCTTGGCTGAGGCTGGGACTTGAGGATAAGGGGAAGGTAACTGGTCAGAATTGGGTAGTAGGGGAGACTGGAGAAGAGAGGAGATGGAGGCTCCAAATGGAGGTAGAATGAGGGGCATGGGTTAGGAAGATGTGTCAGGGTCTGTGGTCTGTAATAATTACAATTGCACCCCCCACCACCACCACTACCACACATACACCTTTTTTCTTCCCAGTATCTGGAGGTGTTGGATTGGTTGGTTGACTCCAAGCAACTTTCATATTCCATCTTCTCAAAGTGGGAGGGTCAGGGACACCACTGCTCCTTAGCCCCATTATACCCCAAATGTAGGAATGTCAACATGCTGATCATTCCTGCTGCCCCTGCCTGTGCCCCCTTCCATGACCAAGGTTGGGGAGACCAGTCCTTAGGAGTTGGGATTAATAGGGGAGGCCACCGACACATATCCAACAAGCTGCAGAGTAATCAGACAGCCTATCCTATAGGATCAGAAGTCCTACAACTGGAAACAGCGGCTCTTCATCATCAACTTCTTCTCCTTCTTCACGGCGCTGGCTGTCTACTTTCGGCACAACATGTATTGTGAAGCTGGAGGTGAGGCCAGGCTAAGACCCATAAATGGTCACAGGACAATTGTGTTTCCTATAGTGTGCAGTATGGTGATGTGCTCCCTGTGTATGTAGTGGTGGTGGTTTATCAAGACGCCCTAGGTCAGGGGGAAGGTGGGGACAGGAGGCTCACTATGCCCTTCCTTGTGTCCTCAAACAGTGTACACCATCTTTGCCATCCTGGAATACACTGTTGTCCTAACCAACATGGCATTCCACATGACAGCCTGGTGGGACTTCGGGAACAAGGAGCTTCTCATTACCTCCCAGCCTGAGGAAAAGCGGTTCTAAACCCTTCCTTCCTGCAGAGGTGGCCCACTGCCCAGAAACTAGAAACGAGATAACCACTCTGGCCTTCCCTACCTCCTGTGTCCTCTCTGGGTCCTACTGAAGTGGGGGAGGGAAGAAGAAAGGAGGAAGGGCACAGGACATGGCTTTACCCAGCTCTACGGCATCTCCTTTTCCCCACCCCATGTGAAGGCACAGGGACTCTCTAGCAGCATCACCCTTACCCGAGAAGCCCCAAGAAGCTGAGTTGACAGGAGAGCTCCATCTGGTGCTAAAAAAAGTCCTGAGGTTTATAGCCACCATCTGGTTCTGGCCTTAACACAGCCACCTCTCGAGGTCAGGGACCACGGAGCAGTGGCTGCCACCTGAAAACCACAGCCATCGTCTTTCTGTGGTCATTCACTTGGCTCATGTCTCTAGTAACTCACTCTGCTAAGGCCGCCCAGATGGTCTAGTCCTGACTTCATCTCTGATGATGGGGGGTGGGCAGGCCGCATGATTTCCAAGGGCCCTGCCAGTCCATGCTTCTGATATCACCTTGTGGAGGTGGTAATCTGTAACTGAAGGCTGACTGCTCCAGAAGCAGCACTGGCACAGAATGTATTTCTCTTCCCTTCTGAAATCTCTGGCTTACAGACTCATCCTCCTTGGCAAAAGTACTCGGTGGAAGGGCCAGAGGCAGATTCCGACTCCAACTGGTGCCCCTTCCCCAACCTCCTACTATCCCAGCTCTGAATTTTTTGATTGTACATTTTATTTCAAAGGAAAATAAAAAAAATTTCTTTTTGCCAACAGTCTGGATTAGGCTTGCTTGTCTTTGGGCTTATCTCTAATGGAATTGAGGTGAGGACAAACTCCAAGGATGGAGGGAATAAATCCATGATAGGTCATAATTCCACGTGGTGCTCCACTACCTCCTTAGGCCTGGAGTCTCCTATGGCTGATCTAAGCCCCAATTTTGGTGAGCAGAAATAACTGAGCTATCCTTGTAATGACTCCAGGCCTGGAAGCTGAGATACCTAGGAGTCTTGGGTAGAGGTAAAGGCTTGAGTTCTAGCCCCAACTGCCAGTAAAGATCTTTCCCTTTGGGGATCTAAACAGCTCAGATGCAAGACCACTGAGAACACCTGCTTGCAGGCTGATGGCTCTACACCTCTCCCTTTCTGAGCCTGTCCTTTGCATCCCAGTCTACTATAGAACCTGTGGCTGTGTCCCATAGCAAGACTGGCCCCTCTAAGGGAGCCCAGAGCTTTGTTAGAGAAATTGGGGGTTGGGGGGATCACAATGAAGCCTATTGTCTTCTGTCCCCTCTTATAGGAAACAAAAGGCTCCCAGTCTCTGGGGAGCCCTAGCCCATGCCTGTCCCCTGCCCAACCCCCAATGTTCAGCACACAGGGAGGAGCCGGGGCCACTGGAGACAGGAGGTTTTATTGATGCTGATGGGGGTAGGAGCCTGAGGGGTGGGGTGGGGGCTGAGTCAGTCAGCAATGCATAAGGCCTGGGCACATGGAGACAAGTTAGGGCACATTCATCTTCTCAGGATTTTGTGGTTCCTTCATTGGTGAAGGGAGAGCATCTTGAGGAGGGGGCAATTTGAAGAGCAGCAAGGGAGAGGTTAGGGATGGCTAAGAGCTCCTAACCTGAGAGAAGGCACCACAATAGGCAGCAACATCTGTGTAGAAAGCTGGATCAACTGGTCAGTAGGGGGAAATGGGGAGGGGCACTGGGTTGACTTCTTGGGGAAGGGTCCAACCTTGGCCTGGGTGAGCTCTCAAGAATACCTGGTATTCCCAAGCAGATTGGGACCCAAAGCCCCTTCCCCCATGGGCCTCCTTAAGGAAAACAGGCATTCAGGGAGCCCCCTGGCAAGGGGTGCCACAATTAGTCTTTAAGGCACAAGGCACAGCTGGGGGCAGACAAGGCGCCAAGGCACAACTGGTAGGGGGGCGGGGGCAGCCTCCAAGCTGAGTGCCAGGGTCACAAGAGGACACAGGACCGCCCACGCTTGATCGGTGTGGGGTTGAGCACAGCCCGGACAGCCTCAGCAAACACTTCCTTGACGCCATCCTGCTGCAGGGCCGAGCACTCGAGGTAGCGCACAGCATGGATCTGCTTGGCCAGTGCCTGGCCTTGCTGCGGTGTGATGGGCGCCTGGCCCTGCTCCTTGAGGCGCCGCAAGGTTTCAGGCTGGGCTCTCAGGTCCTTCTTGGTGCCCACCAGGAGGATGGGCACATCAGGGCAATGGTGGCACACCTCTGGATGCCACTTGTGCCGCACATTCTCATACGAGGGTGGACTGGCAATGGAGAAACAGATGACAAAGACGTTGGTCTGAGGGTAGGAGAGAGTGCGGAGGCGGTCGTACTCCTCCTGGCCCGCTGTGTCCCACAGGTTCAGGTTCACTGTGCGCCCATCAACTGCGCTCTGGGCGCTGTAATTGTCGAACACTGTGGGGATGTATTCCTTGGGGAAGGCGTTAGTTGTGTAGCAGATGAGCAGGCATGTCTTGCCCACAGCCCCATCGCCCACCACCACACACTTTATGCTCTGCATTGTGGGTGCAGCTGCTGTAGTGGAGGCACTGCCTCCTTCCCCTTCTGGGACCCTCTGGATGCAGTGACCTATGAACAGAGAGGGACACGTGGTCAGGACACTCTTGGAACGAAAGGATGGGAGCACAGAGGGAAATGATCTTCTGTTTTCTGTACCTGACACCATCTTATAATCCTATCAAGACAGAACTCAGGGAGACAGATACAAATAAAGAGAGGCCCTGAGTTCATGCAAAGATGCTCAGGTGTAAGGAGGCTGGTGCTACAGTATGTAAACATATTATGTGGAGCACATACATTCTGGTGTCAGATCAACTAAGGTCACATCCTAGCTTTGCTATTTTCTAGCTGTGTGACCCTGGACCAATTACTTATTAGTTGGTGATTAGTGGGCTTGTTTTCTTATGTGTAAAAGGGGAATAAAATAACACCTACTTCATTGGGTTATTAAGATGATTGCATAAGGTAACACAGTAAAACATTTAGAACAGTGCCTTCAATAAGTATTAGCTACTTTTATTTTTCCTGTAGGCAGTATAGGCACAAAAGGAAGGTATACAGGTGTAGGGATCAACCCACAGACCCTCTACTAGGTATGGATCCCTCCCACTATGTATACTGGAGAGGGGTTCTGGCACAGGGCGCTGCCCCACGTCACTCTGAGATGCAGCCATGTGTGGGAACCTCTCCCAACTCAGGGCCAGCCCTGCCCAGGGCACTGATGTTTCAACTCCGAACCCCCTATCTTGGCTACTGAGTACAACCCAAAAGGTGCAATAAGAAATCTGCTGGCCCTAATCAGTTTGGCTCAGTGGATAGAGTGTCGGCCTGTGGACTGAAGGGTCCCAGGTTCGATTCCAGTCAAGGGCATGTACCTTGGTTGTGGGCACATCCCCAGTAGGGGGTGTGCCCCCAGTAGGAGGCAGCTAATCAATGTTTCTCTCTCATTGATGTTTCTAACCCTCCCCCCGCCTTTCTCTCTGTAAAAAAAAAAAAAAAGGGGGGGGGCAATAATATATATAAAAGAAATGTGCTGAAGAAGGAGCACAATTCTCTAGACAGCTGCCCTATCAAAATCCAGGGTGCCCTAGAGAAAGAAAAGGAGAATGAGCCAGTCCCATTATTTCTGTAAGCATAATAAACCCTATTTGACCACACAGTACCCAGGTTGGCAACTCAGTGCAGGAGAATATGGGAGATTGAGCAGAGGCTGGGATCTAGTGGGAATCTGAGTATGTAATGATGAATGAGGCAAAGGGGTGGCTCCTAGACATCAGCATCTTATCTTGGGGTCCTTGGTGGGATGAAGCAGATCCTCTAAGTGCACCCAAGAGGGATGAACAGAACAATAAAACAAAACCTTGATTTCCCCCTTTACTTTCTGTCACTTTTTTGAGAGCATGGCACGTACCTCTGAAGAATTTCAGGGGCTGCCAGACTCTTGGGTAAAGAACATAGTTCCATTGAAGTTCTCTCACTAAGAATACATGCTGGAGTCAGATTGGCCAGGGGTTCTGCTCACAGCTCCACCAACTAGTCATGAATGATCTTGGGCAACATATTAAGTTTCCTGAGCTTCAATTTTCTCATCTGTAAAATGGGGTAAATCTTGCCTATTGTGTTATAATTCTTCAGAGTATGAAATGAGCTAATGTATAGAAAGTGTTTGGCCTGAGGCATGGCACATAGGAAGTACAAAATAAATGGACTGCTATAATTATTAGTGAGGTATGAAAGAAAGAGTCCCAGCTCCAACCATTACCTTTGTCCCCTTTGCAGCTCACGGGGCCTCAGGATGAGGAACTGCTCTTCTGAGTTCTGGAAAGAACAGAGCTTCCGGAAACCCTGTGATTATTTATACTGCTGTGGCAAAGGGTCTCCTCTCATTGGCTACTTCCTCTTGGTCATGAGGGACTTTTGCTGGTCAGTATGTGACTTCCTTTCCCTGACTCTCACAACCAGGCCCCTGCATCCTAGGAGGGGACAGCCAATTTCATTTCATTTCGTTTGTTTGTTTGAGAGTGGGGAATGGAGAGAGAAACATCGATGTAAGAGAAAAACATTGATTGGTTGACTCCTGCACATGCTCCAACCAAGCTAGGGATTGAACCTGCAACCTGTGTATGTGTCCTGACTGGGAATCGAACCTGAGACTTTTGGTGCACAGGACATTTTCCCAACCAACTGAACCACACTGGCCAGGGCTGGACAGTCTGTTTTAGACACACCCAGATATCCAAGTACCCCTTGTTCCATGCAAGCACCATCACCACTGGCCCATTTTTCTCCATTTCGCTTTATATACGCTGCAAAACTGCACCCTCATCTGAAAACCCCTTAACTCTCAGCCTGACCTCTCAAATACTGGTTCAGAAGCCTCAAAAATCAAATTGTGAATAGGGGGAGATCCCATTGGGAGGCAAAAAGGAACTCTGGTGGTGTGGGACCTGCACAGGACCCAGAACTTAATCCCAGCTTCCTCCCAGGCTCCAGCTTCCCCTGGGACCAGCTGGGAGGGAAATGGTTTCATTCTATGAGGTTGTCTCTGGTTCCCATGAAAACATTTCCATCTTATTTGTGTGAATAAGTGTTTATGTCCAACTTCAGGACAGATGAGAGAGAGCCTCAGGAAATGTGTCCAGGTAGGAGCTAAGGATTCCATGGGGCAGTGGTGAGAACCTCGGACTGGAAGTCAAGAGACCGAATTTCTAACCCCAGCTCTGCCCTGCAACTGACCCACTGACACCCAGCATGCGGCACTCACCCTCCCCGGGGCCTCAGTTTCCCAGCCCATGAAATGGAGAGAAAACTGCCTGTGACAAGGGCAGTAGGTAGATGAAATGAGACACATGATGGGGGCAGAAAAGGCAGGGGGTGGAGCTGGGGCCGAGTCAGTCAGCAAATGCATAAGGCCTGCATACATGGGGGCAAGTTAAGACACATTCTTCTAGGATTCTGTGGCTCCTCCCTTGGGGAAAGGAGAGAGCATGTTGTAGGGGTTGGTGCTGTTACTTATGTCCCCTGAATTATCTGGGAGACCCTAGCATTTTGAGAGAGCTCCTGGGCCTGTAAATCTTCAGTTCCACACAGAGTAGGGGCATGGGTGTGGTAGTATGTCTGGGAACTCCTCCCCCACAGACCCAGCACTGGGTTGGCCCAGGCAGGAAGGCGCGGAGGGAGCTCTGGACAGCAGTCACAAGGCCCAAGAGACTGGAAGTTCAGTGGCTCCAGGCTGCTCTCTAGGGAGGTGGTTATCAACCCACGATCAGTAAATCAGCCCTCAAAGGAGTGGGGAGGGAGAGGGCAGCAGCTTCCGGACTGGCAAGGGAACAGGACTGACACCGGAAAAGGATTATGAGTAAGGTAGTGTCCAGAAACAGAGCAGAGGCAGTGTGATACGGGGCAGAGAAGCAAATTCCGGAATGTGACCTCTTGGGTTCACCTGCTGACTCTGTACTTTGATAAAAAGCCCTCACCAGCTACAACCCTTTATAGATCACGTGGCATTGTTATTTGATCCTTTTAACAACCCATTGGTACTATGTCTATTTACAGATAAGGAAACAAACACATAAAGTAGTACAGCCAGTTAGCTTGGGAGTCAGGACATAAACCCGTTTGGCCATCCAAAGTCTGTGTTTTCCTCAATGCATTATACAGCCTCCACATTACCCCTTACTAGCCAACCTTGTGACCCTGAGCAGGTAAGTCACTTCCCTTCCCGGAGCCTCAGTTTCTTGAACTGTACAGTAGGAATGACAATGCTTGCCTTCCTTGACTCAAAGGGCAGCAGTGCTTTGTGAATTGGAAAGCTGTGCATACAGAAGCAAAGCCTGTCATCCCAATAGACAGGAAGCACTGAATACATGGGTGTCCGAGTGATGGCATCAGTCTAGTACTTTATCCCAGAGTATGGCCCCTCTCCCAGGATAGATGTTTACTTGGAAATCCTGTAACCTGTGCTGGGCCAATGGGCTCCCACAGCCCATCTAAGGAGGGTGGGGTCCAACCTGTGCCACACAGGAAGAAGGAACAGTCAGTACTGCAGGAGGCCAAGTAAGAGTGGTCTGCTTGAGGTTCGGGTTAAGTTAACCAGATGACTTTTATTAAAAGAACTTTTGGCCCCTGCTGGTGTGGCCCAGGGGTTGACTGTCAACCTATGAACCAGGAAGTCACAATTCAATTCCTGGTCAGAGCACATGCCCAGGTTGCGGTCGATCCCCAGTAGGGGGCGTGCAGGAGGCAGCCGATCAATGATTCCCTCTCATCATTGATGTTTCTATCTCTCTCCCTCTCCCTTCCTCTCTGAAATCAATAAAAACAAAAAGAACCTTTTATTTAGTAAGTAAATTAATGATCACAGATCTGTATATTATTAGCCAAGTTACAATGACTTTTTATTCCTAACTTAATTAAGAGCATACCTAGTTTATCCTGGCATTCAGAGTTCTTCATACTCTGGTAGGGATTTTAGGGTTAGCTAGATCTGAGTTTTAATCCTAGTTCTGCCACTTATGAGCTAAGTAATAAAATCAACCTCATAAAGTGTTATAAGGATTAAAGGCATTAATGTATAATATATGTATAAATAAATGTAGGTACTCTGCAAATGTGAGTCCCCAGCTTCCTGCTCCAGAGGGGTCTTCACTGTCCTCTTAAACAAGCCAGGACGATTGTTGCCTCTGAACTGTTACTTTTGTTTTTCCATCTGCTGCTATTCCCTCTTGCCTCTAGAATCTTTCTGACTCCTCAAGGCCTAGCTTAAATGTCAGAGCTTCAGAGTCCCATGAAGCTACTGACTTCTCCTTTCTTTGAACTTCCATAGCATAGCCAACCCTTTTAACCCTTCTTTGGCTCCTTATGATTCTCCTTCCCCAATAGTCATACATATGTTTCCTAGTTTGTGGATGCTCACCCCCCCCCCCCCAAAAAAAAAATACTGGAGCTTGAGCATCCCTCGTCTACAGGAAAACTGAGCACAGGGTTGAGGACACAAGAGAGTGCAACCACTGCCTTCTGATCTGCTTGCTTCTGCCCCATTACTGAGATCTGGACAGTTGCCTCAAAAGCCCAGAATTGAACTAACAATCTCACGGCCAACACTGCAATATTGAATCTTTTTGGACAGCAGTAGCAGCCAAAAACTTTGACTGGGATAGGCAAAAATCTCTTTCCAGTACCAGCTTGACCTGACTTCAGCAGGGAGCCCATCTAGGGGAGCACAGCCCATGGGGACCTAACTCTGAGTGTGGTTCCTGGAGCCTAGTTTGTACCCAGTGGGACCTTGTCTTAGGGTGTGCCTCAGGCAGACCCAGAAGTGGGGAGGGAAAGGAAGCAGAGGATTGCCTGATTGCCAGATCTCTGTGGCCGTTAGAGCAGGGGAAGTGTCCCAACTGGGAGTGGGGGAGGGGAGGGAGTGAGCCCTAAGAGATGGGGGAGTGTGAAGGCAATGGGAAACAACTTACTACAGCCTTTTAACCTGCCTCCTTGACATGGGGCTCACCCTCTGCAGCACTCACTGAAACTCATTCTACTTAATCCATGTCTGGGCATTCTGACCCGCAACTCTGGCCACACCATGCTGATTCTCCAAAGCAGTCTCCACATTCTCCTCCCCAAAACACGGCAAACAGCAAGCAATATTCCCTTTCCTCGTAGGAATCCAGCATTCTTCCCCTCTTCCATCCTCCAATCCCCAATGGGCAGCTCAGAAGTCCTCAGTTGCCTAAAGGAACCCCACCCCTTGGTTCTCCAGAGCCAAGCACCATTGTCATCTTCTCCAGGGAAGTTTTGGCAAATCATCCAGTCACAAGTGACTTACCCCATCCAAGGTCTGGTCCCTGTTTTTCTCACAGGCACATTGTATCTTGTAAGACACGGAGCCTGTTCTGAACCTTATCTAGACTGGGAGGACCTAGAGGGCAAGGTCCTGACGATCTGTCTCCTTAGGCTGAACACAGTCAATAACTGAACTCACTTGTACTTTATGTCTTTGCATATGGGAGTTCCTCCTCCAGAAATTCTGCTCGCCCCTCTCCGATCCTCCCAGCCTTTCAGGGCCCAGATCTGTTCCCATCTTCTCCACTTTCCTGTCCTAGCTTACCCAGCACTGTCTCTATTGTTCATTGCACTGAACTAACTGGATGCCTCATGAGGAGAGAAATTGTTCTTTTGCTTACTTCCGGAAGTCCAGCAGAGTGTTGAGCGAAAGCTGCAGACTGACACATATCTCCTCCTCATCAATGCAAACTTTGATTTTGGGAACAAGGAAGAGTCATAGGCCCAGGAGACACAAGACATGGGCAATCAACTTCCTCCTCCCACTGAGGAGCACAATTTCGGGTATCAAACACATATAGGCTAGACTGCCCTGTCTTCTACTGGAAGAGGGAGAGTGATGAAGCAGGCACATCGAGGCTAGAGGTGATGAGGCAGATGGGTATGAAAAGTGGTCCTGATAAGGCTAAGGATTGTGGGTATCTGAAGACCTGTGGTCAAGGGTTAGGCAAGGTCAGGGTTAGTGTTGAAAATGGCTTTACAAGCTCTGTGAGTCTGATTATTTGTTTGTTTGGAAGGATGGAGGAGAGGTGATACGAAGAGGCTCAAAAAGGCTGCAGCTGGCTGCAGCTGGGCGGGGAGGAGGAAGCTGGGGGAGACATGAGATCATTGTGGAGCTGGGACCAGGCCAAAGGCTGAGTTTCTTTCTTTCTTCCCCTTCTCCCCATCAGCAGGGAACCCAAGAGCCTAGTTCCCAGCCTTAAACACACACACAACACCCCATGCTAGAGAACTCTCTACCTCTTGCCATTCTCCACCCTTCAGCCTCTGCAGAGTTTCCTGCACTGCAGCAGGTAGGGTAAGAGGGTTAGTTGACTCTACCCACTTGGGCCTAGAGAGGAGGAAGAAACAAGACAGCTACATGAGTTCCCTTCCTTCTTTCACCATCCCCAGCACCGGAGGTGCTCCATAAATGTTGAGTCCCAGGGCCAGGAGAGCTCTGCCTTGGGGAGCTAAGGAGGCCACCCCCTCCCCCACCAAGTAGCTCAAAGGAAGGCTCAACACTTGCTTCCTCCTCCCTTCCCCCTAGCAGCTCAGGAGTCCCAGGGCCCCACCAAAGGCCTGTGAAGTGGCACTTCCTTTGCCTTTGCTCATTTCACACGGTGCTGTACAGAAGCACCATCCTCCCAATCTTACCCCCAACCCCTGAAAATACCCACAGAGAGACCCAGAGCCACACTGCCCCTTCAGCCCCACCCCAGGCCTAAGGGGGTTTCCACAAGGGAAAAAAACATCAGGGAGGAAACTCCGGCATCTATTTTCCACAGTCAGTGGGGCAGAGCTAGAGCAGGGCACAGGGTACTGCCTCATCTTGCTGTCCCCTCGTAAAATCCCCCACACTCTCTGCCCTCTTCTCATCTTTCAACCTATAACAATCCTTGGACTTTGGGGAAAGGGGCCACAGTTCCTATCCCTGGGCAGATACTTGGACACCACTCAGATCAAGACCGGCATGAGACCAGAGGGCTCACAGTGGAGGCCAGTGCTATGAAAAGCCTCTTGGTTGAAGGAGAGTCGGAGTTATCAGTATTCTCTATGCTCTGTGGAGGTATGGATAGGCAACTCCTTCATGCTGACGCTGAGTCACGAGAGACAAAGTTGACCAGAGTTACAAAGAGAGCTGGGAGCAAACCTAGGACAAGGGCCTGGATCTCCTCACCTGCAGCCTGACGTTACTTCCATAAAGGAGATTATTTTTACTCAGGCCTGGAGATGAGCCTCTCTGACCTCATTCAGGAAGACCCTACCATGGCTTATCCCTCCAGGTAAAGGCCAACGGGGTCAGGTTGAAGTCTGAGCCCTTTTTTGCTTCTAAATTTTCAAGCTTTTATATACCTAGTCCGTACTGGGGTGTCCACGATTTAGAACTGGCATTATTAGCCAGCCAGCCATCCTGGCCCTGCCCTAACGGATAAACTCCTCCTTCAGCTTCTAGCTCCTGGGGAGATGCCCTCCCCCCATGACATGAGGACAAAAGAGGAAGCTGGACTCTGGACAGGAAAACCAATCTGTTCTGGGGAGGTGGCCCAGGCTTTGTCTTTGGTTTCCCTCCTCAGAGACCCCTACAAGCCTCACCACTAATGGGTCTACACTGTGTATGGAGGGAGGGATCTTCAGTCTGGGTCCTGGCCCCCATCTTCTTCCCAAATGCCCATCTACCCCCATTCAAATATCTCCCCCACTGTTTTAGCCACAACCTCTCATATCTCCCTGCTCATGACACCCTAAAACTCCTATTAGTTACCTCATTTGCCCTCACATCTTGCCAGAAACAACTCTCCAGATCCTAGATTCCCAACCAGGATTTGTGACAATCTCAGAACGGCCACTTCCTTTCACTTCAGGACCTTGACCTTATTTCTTTAGCCAAAACCTCAATGAGCAGCCTCCGAGGTTGCAGGCACCTCCCCACCTCTCATATTTTCTCATTTAGATCCCTATGACCCTGATCATATATATATATTTTTTTCAGCAATGACTTTCTTGCAATTAGCTCAAACCTTCAGTGGGACCAGATCTTGCCTGGGAGAAACTCTGTCTCATCCATCCTATCTTCAACCCTCAGAGACCTGTGGGTTTTAGTAATGCAGGATCCTAAAGTAAAGTATTGGGTTGCAGGCCAGGGGTCAGGACTCCTGGGTGGTTTTTTACTGAGTGGTGATGCTGGGAAAGTGCCTTGCGAGAACATCCTTCTCCAAGAAGGGGTTTTATGTATGTCTCTGAGATTTTCTCTGGGGCCAAACCCCATATACCTCCCAGAAATGAGAGTAGGAGACATTGGTGGGTAGAAGAAGGGAAAACTCACGGGAGAGGGGCAACTGTGAGAATGGAAGAGAATATAATGGGAACAGCCTTTAAATCTAAAGATGGTTGGGAATCCCAAAAATATAGCACTTGCTCCCCTCCATTTCTTTCTTTCTTTTTTCCTTCCCCTAGTGGAGACAAATAGAGTAAACTGAGGGAGGCAGTGAGAAGCAAGATCTCATAACATGCATCCCAAAGGTTTGAGGAAAGAGTTCTAGAATGGGGACAATGCGTGCTTATAAAACCAATCTAGACTGAAGTTAGACTCAGGAGAAAGATAGGGAGTAAGGTCCTATCTAGGGTGAAAGGGGGAATACTAAGGATGCCTGAAAGCAGAGGGGAGGGATCAGCAGACTGCAGAGGGCTTCCTGTCACCAAGGCCCTCATGTAGGCCAGGGCATGGGGTATCCAGCCCAGGCAGGACCTGGGTGGAAGACAGCATGGGAAGAAAGGGCAGATACTTTGCCTCACAACCCTCTTCTTTTCCTGAACTGGCACTAAAACATTAAAACTGACGTTAGACTAGCTACAGTCTTCCCCCCAGAATCTTGCCTTTGCCCCTTCCCTTTCCATCTGTCACACATAGTTGACCTGGTCTCATTCTTTCCAACACCATTGTTGGAACCAGTAAGTATTGGAGTTAGGGACCTTTGGGCTGTCCCCTAGCATCCAGGCTTGGCCTCATGATTAAGCACTCAAGGGCCTGGGTGATTTTGATTTCCCACTGACCTCTTTCACCGGTCTTATTCTGCCACTCTACCCTGACTGCTACGGTCTGCTTCCTCCTACCTAACCACAACCTCGCCCACTACAGGTTCCCTTCATTCTGCTGGCTTTCTCTGCTCTGGGCCCTCTCAAGGCTGGGGCAGTTATTTTGTCTTAAAGAGATAAAAATGTAGACAAACAGACACTTGCACACACGTAGAGATGTTTTCCAGCCCTTTAATCATCTCTATCATTGAGCTGGGGAGGTCTGAAAAGCTCTCAGATTCACCAAAGATCTGACCCCAAAGCTGGAGATAAGTGGCTGAAAGGAAAAGACACAGTGACGGGGATCTAGAAGGATGAGGAAAGATGGAGAAAGCAAAAGTGTGGAGCCAGAAGCTGGCCAAGGAAGAGAAGGCTATAGGCTGCAGGGGACAGAGATGGACAGAAGGGCAGGGTAAGTGAGGGGCCAGGGCCTTGGCATGACTGTGTTGGGGCAATGAAACTGAAGAAGATGGGAGAAGAGGGTAATGGAGGGTTTGTGGGTAGTCTAAAGAAAGAATGGAGGAAGACAGAGCGAGGATGTACAGAATCCAGGGTCTAACATTGAGGGGTGGTTGCGGACGGGGGTGGGGGGGGTGGGGGGAGAACACGACTAGGAGGTGGTTCCCAAGCATCTCCCAGGGCCAGAGCCCTCGCCTCCTCCCAGAAGCCCTATCATTCTCTCCATCTTCTGAAATTCGTGCTGCTCTGCGATGCCATCTTGTCAGAGACTATCGGTGCCTCTGAATGAGAGTCCTTCCACTTCCAGTCACGGGACAAGACCTCCCTCAGTTTACCCACAAACGATCAAGGCCAGGCACCAGTCGGCCAGGCGGGTATATTTGCTAACTAAAGACCTGTTGCTTGCTTCCAGGAATGAAGAGGTTTGACCTCAGGAAAGGAAACAGCAAACGATACAGAGAGGACTGTGGTCAGCACCCCCCTCCCCTCCTCCCCCTTCTCTCGAGTGCATGGGACCGCCGGCTGCAGCCGGAGAGCCGGGTGCGAGTTGGCGGCGATCCTCCGGCAGGGAGCTCTTCCTCTGCAGTGGAGGCTTCAGAGGCCAGACACCGCCCCCCTCGCAAATGTCACAACCGCCGCAGCCCTGGGAGCGCCATCTCCGGCCCCGGGGGCACCCTCCTCACACTTCGGGACACCCCCACCAACTTCTGCGGGCACCCCACGTCTGAGTCCCACATCCCAGCTCTCAGCTCTCCCACTTCGGACACTTTTCTCGCGGAGCCGCAGCCTTCCGGTCTCAGGGGTCCCCCACGGCTCCTGGGCGCCGGTGCAGCCCCCACCACACAGGAGCCCACCCTCCCGGGGCCACGGCCGGCTCGCAGTGACCGGGTGCCCGCCCCGCCCGGCGGCCGCGCCCGCCCGCCCGCCCAACTTGCAGCGATCCCAGAACCTCCCGCCCGGGCCTCCCGCAAGCAAACTTCCTGGGCCCGCGCCCGCGCCCAGTCCAGGGCCGACAGGGCTCCCCACCCCTGATCCCCGGCCCGCCGGCCCGCGCCGGGCCTCACCTGGTGCCCTCCCCGCCGCGGGGGAGCTGGGGGCGGCGGCAGCGGCTGGCGGCTCGAGAAGGAAGTGAGAGCGGGAGGCCGGAGGAAGTGGGGGGGGCGGGCCGGGCGGCCGGGGCGGGGCGCGGGGGCGGGCCGAGGCGGGGCCCCGCCGCACCAGGAAGTCCGCAGGCTGGTGGCCCCCACCCTCGGTCTCCCCTCCACTGCTCTCTGCCCTGCCGGCTCCTGGGCTCCCCCACCCCTCTGCCTCTGTGTCCCTTAACGTCAGGCCTCCCCGTCTCCTCCTAGTCGTCCCCCGCCCCCTTAGAGGCCCCAACCTAAGCTCTAGGCTTTGCCCTCTCCCACCGCGGGAAGATGCTGAGAACAGGCGCCCCTAGGCCCGGTGCCTTCGTCAAGTGCAAGGCTCGGGCGATGGCCAAGTCTCGGGCTCCCGTGGGTCAGTCGAGCTGGGCATTCCCCACCCCGGCCCCGAGCTCCCAGGGGGTGCGGAGTGGTGCAGGGGTGGTGACTCAGCAGTGGGAAGGCCCCAGACCCCTGGGGAGGGTGCGGGCATCAGCTCCCGGGGAAAGACAAGATCAGCAGAGGCGCAGAAGGAGCCGTGGGGGTGGGGGTGGGGAGGGGAGCTGGCGTCAGCACCCGGGGAAAGACAAGATCAGCAGAGGCGCAGGCGGAGCCCTGGGCCCCCAAAACAGGATGTCGCGTCGTCGTTCCGCACCCGACCGTTCGGCGCGCCCGGGCTCCGGGGAGGGGGCGGGGCGGGCGGAGGACGTGCGGCTCCCCTGGCCCCCTCTTCTCGCGGAGGCGCGCGACTGCTCGGGGCTGAAGGACCGCGCCCAGGCCTGAAATCCGCGCCCGGGCCCGGAGCACGGAGAGTGGGCGGACTCGTGGGCGCCCCCTGGCGCTCTGCTCCCAAGCGTGATGCGTGGAGCTCTGACTTGAGAAGGGACATCCTTGGTTCAAAAACAACTTTCTGAGCGCCTACCACGAGCAGGTTGCTGTACAGGGAAACTGAGAGGCGCTTACGACAGGCTCACTGTCTCCAAGAGAAGGATAAACTTGTAGAACGAATAGCTTATCCTTTCTCAGCCTCAATTCTGTCTTCGGAATAACCTCTTCTTCATTCTGTAGTTGTGAAGATAACGTGAGAATGGATGTAAAAGGCCTTCTGTCAATGCCGAAGGAAATGAGAATGAGTTCCCTAAACACAATGTGCCTGCCCATATCTTTGAGTCTTTGCACATCCTACTCCCTCTGACTTCTTTTCTGTCTTGACTGGTAGGGGAAGTAGACTCGTCTTTCACAATCTGGCCCTAATGGACTGTTCCCTGCCTGGCTGCGTTCTCACCCTCCCCACAATGTGTGTGTGTGTGTGTGTGTGTGTGTGTGTACCACCTCTGCCATGCACTTAACAGTCTCTCCTAATGCTATCCAGTGGAAATATAATGTGAACCATAAATGTAATTTAAAATTTTTCTAGTAATGACATTTTTTAATTTAAAAGAAACAGATATGATTAATTTTAATAATATATTTTACTCAGCCCAACTTATCCAAAATATTATCATTCAACATGTAATCAGTGTAAAAATTATTGGTTATAAAATGAATAGGATATTTTACATTCTTTTTAAAAAATAAGTTATTGACTTGAGAGAGAGAGAGAGAGAGAGAAACATTGGTGAGAGGGAGACATTAATTGGCTGCCTCCTGCACACCCCTACTGGGGATCCAGCCCACAACTTGGGCATGTGCCCTGACTGGGAATGGAACAAGGGACCAATTGGTTCATGGGTGGAGGCTCAACCATTGAGCCACACCCACAGGCTTTTTTTTTTTTTTTGTACTAAGTTTTGGAAATCTGGTGTGTTTTATACCTAACAGTACATCTGAATTTTGGCCAGACACATTTCAAGTGCTCAATAGCACATATAGCTAGTGAGTATGGCACAGTGAAGTTAGAGCCCCTAGTAAATGACTGAGTAGATTAATTCATCCTCCATACTGCTTTTAGGGAAGCTTCACTGCTCCCTCCCCCTTCTCTCCCCCCAGTTTGGATCTCTCTTCCCCCCTCCCCAGAGCACTTTGAACCCAGCTGCTCTCTAGAGGAATGGAGAGCTGGAAACGCAAGGGAAAAACCTGGTTCCCCTCATAACCTACTGAAAGCACACGGCTGGTAGTTGGCATTAATGATGAAGAAAAGACTGTGAGTTTCATAAAAGACAGGGTTCAGTGGAGGACTACATCATACAAAGACTTCTATGAGCCATTAAAAACTATGTCCCAGAACAAAAGTTTTTGAGTTGTGTTCTTTCCCTTCCCAGGATTTGAGGGCCGGAAGATAGTGTAGTTCTGGCCTCCCTTCCCTTCAACCAGAATTCATTGACTTTTATCAGATTTATGTACTAGTGTTCTGGGTAAAGAGCTCATTAAAAAAAAAAAATGTTTTCTGTGAAAAATACTAGAAAATCAATTTTAAGGATAGTGGTAAAAGTAGGGTATCTGTTAGATTCAGTAGACCAAAAGGCTGGATTGGCAGCCTGTTGTCAGACAGCATTTCCTGAGCCCATGGTTGGCCCTGGTTTAGCTTGCTTAGGTCAGAGAACTTGACTTGGCCTTAAAGATTCCATAGTCTGGTGGGATTTGAGACTTCTGCATATAAAGCTACTAGAGGACAAGCTACTAGAGGCCTGGGCTGGGCTTCCAAAGACCTGAAGTCTGCCCTAGACAGTTTGGCTCAGTGGGTAGAGCATTGGCTTGTGGACTGACGGGTCCCTGGTTCAATTATTGTCATGGGCATGTATCTCAATTGCAGGTACTATCTCCTGTCCTGGTCAGGGTGCCTGCATTTCTCTCACATAAATGTTTCCCTCTCTGTTTCTCCCCCTCCCTTCCACTCTTTCTAAAAATCAATAGAGCCAAAACTGGTTTGGCTCAGTGGATAGAGCATTGGCCTGTGGACTGAAAGGTCCCAGGTTTGATTCCGGTCAAGGGCATGTACCTTGGCTGTGGGCACATCCCCAGTAGGGGGTGTGCAAGAGGCAGCTGACCGATGTTTCTCTCTCATCAATGTTTCTGACTTTCTCTCCCTTTTTCTCTGTAAAAAAATCAATAAAATATATTTTTTAAAAAATCAATAGGAAAATATCTTCAGGTGAGGATTAACGAAAAACAAACAACAATAACAAAACCAAGAAGACCTGAAGTCCAGTCTTGGCTTGTCCAGACTGACTAGGGAAACTCAGTTAGGCCTCACCCTTCTCTGTGTCTAAGACTCCTTCATTGGAAAATAAGGGATTGAACCAGGTAATACTTTTGAGCTCTGACCTATGATACACTCTTCAGAATAATAATTAAGTAATTAAGGTTTATGCAAATAGCATAGTGCTCATAGTTCTTTCATACTAGTTAGGTCATCTTGTTTTGTGCTCTAGTTAATTGTATCTGTGCCTAATGTCTGTCTTCCCCACTGACTGTAAGTCCTTTGAGGTTTTGTCTGATTCATCTCTGTGTCCACCCATTGGGCCTGGCCCAGGCAGGCCTGGGCACACATTTGTCTTCAGTATATGTTTGTGGAATTAAATTGTCTTAATAAAGCACAAATATGTATAAAACCATCAGAGTCCAGGTGACTTGGAGCCACTTTTATGGCACAGAGATAGGAAGGGCCAATACGGTCACAGGAGAGGGAGACAGATAGATAGGTAAGACTGTTTGCAAAGGCTTCTTGGGAAGGGAGGGACTCAGCTGAAAGGTACAGAAAGAGAGCACAACCCCAGAAGGGCTGCTTCTTCCTGCTCTCTCACTTGCTTTCCCAGAATGGGTGAGCTCTTTGTGCTCACAAGCAGCTGAGAGACAAGGACACCACGCTGGAATGTTTGTTTGTTTGTTTATTTATTTATATATTTTATTGATTTTTTTTACAGAGAGGAGGGAAAGGGAGAGAGAGTTAGAAACATCGAGGAGAGAGAAACATCGTGCAGCTTCCTCCTGCACACTCCCTACTGGGTATGTCCCCGCAACTAAGGTACACGCCCTTGACTGGAATTGAACCTGGGACCCTTGAGTCTGCAGGCCGACGCTCTATGCACTGAGCCAAACCGGTTAGGGCGTCGTTGGGATGTTTAGAAGTGAGACACCATGAAAGCATTTTGTTGGGGTAGAATAGAGAGATCACAGACAGGTTCTGGAGCCAAACAGCCCAGGATTCAAATTCTGGCTGTACAGCTTATATTGTGACTTTTAACAAGTCAGTCAAAAGGACCATTCTCTTTAATTGCTTGAACATACATTTATTGAAAATATTTTCTGAGCCAGGTATAGTGTCACACCAAGGATGCAGGCGTGAAAACATAGACAAGTCCCTATCGTGATGTAACTGGCCAAAAAAAATTTATATATATATATATATATATATATGTATATATATATATATACATATATATATATAATTTTATATATATATATATTTTAAGTGAACGAATTAATCAAGCTTTATTGGGGGTCTCCAGGCGGGTTAAAAATATATATTTTTCTAATAAAAATTATATTTACTGAGAAGCATTCAGAATGTCAACAAAACAGCTGCATTTTTTTGCAATTAAAAGAGTGGTATTCAGTTAACAGAACAACAATTATTTTATATAAGTTGCATCAGAGACAATTGAAGATGTAAATACTACCAGGCCATATATAACTAATTTGTGCTGTGCACCAAGAACCTGCTTTAAATTTCCATGCCAGTTTATAGGCCTTATACTGTACCAGGCAAGGTTAGTGGCTATTGAAAATACCACCAGGACAGGGCTATCTAAAGACATTTTCGGTAGTGGGTTAACTATACAAGAAAAGACACTGTACAGTTTAAAAACAAATCTTAAACACATTTACATTTCAATTTTTTTTCTTTAGAAGAAATGAGTTGTGTCCTGAGGTGGGACAAATGCTTTATAGACAAGGAAAAAACTGTGCTTGCTAGAACCAACTTACTCTCCACCCCCCTCCTTCTCCTCCTCCTCCTCCTCCCCTCTTCCTCCTCTTCCTTCTTCTCTTCCTTCTCCTCCTCCACCTCCTCTCCCCCTCTCTTTCTTCTCATCCTCTTCAACTTTCTCATCTTCCTTTTTCTTGCCCCTTTCAGCCTGACAACTTCCTTTTTTGCCGCATCAGGCTCACCGTTAGCTCAGTATGCAGCAATATCTTTTTGTACTTCTCCTTTAGCTTAGCAGCTGTCTTCTCATCAGGCTGCTTGTCACCTGCAGCAATGTGATTCCACATCTCTTCCACATTCTTTGCAACATCACTAATGGGTAAACCAGAATTTTCTCCTTTGCTTTTTGGGCAACACTTAGAACAAAACAAGAAAAAGGCCAAAAGAGGCCTCGTGGATGCATTGGGATCCTTAAACTTTTTTTGTTTATTTTCCCTTTAGGAGGGATATAAGTTTTCATTTCTCTTTCATAGTGGGCTTTGTCTGCCTTTGCCATGTCTTCAGATTTTCCTTTCTCTTTAGCACATATGGTCTTCCACCTCTCTGAGCACTTAGAAAACTCGGAGAAGTTGACTGAAGCATCTGGGTGCTTCTTCTGTGCTCCTCCTGGCAAGTGTGCACACAAAAAACATGTGATGGTTCAATGGATAGAGCATCCGCTCGCAGACTGAAGAGTCCCAGATTTGATTCCGGTCAAGGCCATGTATCTCTGTTGCAGGCTCTATTCCTTGCCCTGGTCCGTGCACATGTGAGAGGCAACCAATTGATGTCTCTCCCTCTCTGTCTCTCCCCTTCCCTTCCACTCTCTCTAAAAATCAATGGAAAAATATCCTCGGGTGAGGATTAACAAAAACAAAACAAAAAACATGAGGACATTTTGCCTCTTGGCTTGTTAGGATCTCTTTTCCATGTTTAATTATTTCTCCTCAGTAAGCACAGAGTTGCCCAGTGCCCATCTGATTTGCACTTGCCCTTGCACTGTCTCTATGGGGCTCAATGTACTGTAGTGGCTATGAGAGCCAGAAGTCAGGGAGATAGCTCTTAAACAGGTAATCATATACAAACATAAAAGCATATAACAGAGTTATGTTGTTCCATTTTAAAATGAGAATGACAATACTGTGTGCTTTGTGAGAATTAAATGAGATGATACAAGCATCTAGCAGATTGGCCAGGCTATACTAGTAACAAATGAACATTAGTTAATTTCTCCAGGTGCCCGGGGTGTTCTCAGGTTCTTCCCCCTCACCAATTCTTCCTTCTTTGTCGTGGTTAAAATGCTAAAGCTGACTCGGTTGTCCTACAAGAAGCAGGGTGGAGACAAAGAGAAGGAGAGGGCCCTGAACTGATCTCACCCCTACCCCAGAAGCTTCTGGCTTAGTCCTATAGTTCACCAGTGGCCCATAAGGGTTTTCTGCTTCATCCCAGTCCTAGACTCCTTAGGCTAACCCTAAGTAAAAGTTCTCCTTTGACTTTGATATGGTTCTAGAGACCTCACCTCTTGGGACTCCCCTGTATTCCCTGCTCTTCCCTCTCTCAGACTGTCTGAAGAGTGGAAGTAGAAGTCTGATCTTCATTGCTATACCTAAAGACAGCCTGACATCCCATTCTGTGACATGGGAAAATGAGGGGCAAGACAAGAGATGGCAGAGAAAGAACAGGGGAAATGACAAATGAAACAAAACTCTAGAGTAGCATCCTCTGATCTATTTTTCCTGATTCTCTCCAAGAACCTAACTGGATAGCAGGAGGAGGGACCAAGGATATGCCCTATCTTCCAGGAGGGTCATTTCTTCCAAACAGGCAGAACAATAGTTATCTTATTTGCCTCAGGTACAGCTTTGGATCTTTGAGGTTTTCCAAACTAGGTGGTCCTCAGGTCACCTGGCATACTCCCCTCTGAGAATTTCCTTCTTCTTCAGCCCTGGTGTGTTCAGGAGCAACTCAGTTTGCACAGTTACACAGCATAGCCAGGATCTGAATCTAAGCAGTCTAATTCTAGGACCCTTCATCCTCATCTGTGTACAAACCTTTCTGACTGCTTTAGAAAGCAGTCCCTCTCATCCCTCTTCTGTGCTTCCTCACCTGCCTTTCAAGACATTATTCACAAGTACCAGTTGCTCTTCTAAAAACTGAGCTCTTTGAGGATAGAAACTGGGCTGTTACAAACAGGTGGCCAGTAGATGTTAAATGAATAAGTGAACATTGGCAGTAAGACTCTAGAACTGATTCTGGCAGGGGAGATGATTCTCTTTGTGAAACTAGCCTGGGAAGGGTTGTTAGAAGCCAAGATCTCTTTCCCTATTCCCTCTCCTGCCCGAGTCTGGCAGCTTCTCGGTGATAGCTGTACTTGCCATGTTTGGACACCAGGGAGCTCCACAGATAACAGCCTGGACTCGGAGATTCTTAAATCTTTCTGAGCCAGAGAGTTAGGACTTCTGCTGAAGATTCACTTTTCAAATGAAAGTTATTGGTATCAAAAAACCCTTTAATGTACAGGACGAACAGCTAGACTGCTGTACAGAACACACATCATTCACTATTCATTTTTATTAAGTTTCAGATAAAGTCCTAGCCTGGAAGAATATAAAGATGAATGAAACACAGTCCTGGATGAGCTCAGGAGCTAATTTGGAAAATAGACACTTAAGAGGTCATTGCAATCCAGTTATATAAGCACTCTAGTTGGTGTAGCAGAGACAAGGCAAGTCAGGGAAGGTACAGGGTCTTTTTTTCTTTTTCTTTTTTAACGAATAACTTCTGGTTCATGCGAGGCTGTCACCATTGGTCAAAGCATGAATGCTTTTATTTCACTTGAGCTGAAACTTTTAGGATGGAGAGGAAATCCCAAAGGCGAAAGAGAGCTTGATGTGGCCAATTTCTCAGCATACATTTGTTACTCAATAAATATTTGAGTGATTGTATGGATTAACTCATGTCATCTTCTCAGCCTCAGTTTCTTCATTTGTAAAATGAGTATAGCCTCTGT